>PVJA010025594.1:0-30535 GCA_004027025.1 Myocastor coypus
AAAAAAAAAAAAAAAAAAAAAAAAAAAAAAAAAAAAAAAAAAAAAAAAAAAAAAAAAAAAAAAAAAAAAAAAAAAAAAAAAAAAAAAAAAAAAAAAAAAAAAAAAAAAAAAAAAAAAAAAAAAAAGAACTAGATTTTCTCTGATAAGGAGTTTAATTGCAGGGGTGCCCTGGTCTGAGCTATGCACCCAGCTGCATCTAGCAGCTGGGACATGGGGAGGGAGGAGGGAGGGGGAGCCAGGGCTCCTGCCAGGGCTGTCACCATACACCAGGGACCAGCGGTTGTGTCTGATGGGGTGGCTTGGTGCTCCCAAGGGCCACCTGCAGACTCCATCCCCACCCCTCCCACAACACTGCTGTGGCTCAGCCCAAGCTTTGGGACCTCTGTCACCCACTGCCTACACCCCTTTCTCTGCCCCAGACTATCACAAGTCCCTGGAAGATGCCCTGAGCTCAGACACTTCCGGCCACTTCAAGAGGATCCTCATTTCTCTGGCCACGGTGAGTGACATCATAGCTCAGGCCCAGAGCAGAAGGCAGAAGCGGGCTGCTAAGGGTCACAGGGGCAGCATCTGTCTCCTCAGGGTCACATTGCAACTTGTTATTCACTTTCCAAGTGGCTTGGGACCACCTCCCTGATGGCTGGGCCTCAGCCCGGCTCCTCGAGTCCCCAGCTCACAAGACAAGGCCACCTGAATGACTCGCTCTGTGCTGTCCCCAGGTCCCCACGCTGTGAGCTCTCGGGATGCTCACTCACACCAGGGAGGGCTCAGTGTGTCAGCCCTGGAAGGCAGGGTCCGTGTCACTGTGCCAGAGAAGAAGGGCAGGATCTGCAGTGCCTGAGGCACAGAGACTGGTGGGTATTTAGGGACTGACTTTTCCCGCTGGTCCTACTGCAGGGAAACCGTGAGGAAGGAGGAGAAGACCGGGACCAGGCCGGGGAAGATGCGCAGGTGAGACCAAGTACATGGCTGGCCAGATTGGCGGACATAGGCTCTGGGCCCCTCTGTCTGCACCCTTAGATGAAAACGGGAGACCTGTCATGGTCCACTGGCATCTGCTGAGTGAATACTAGGGTCGTGGGGACAGGAAGAGACTCCCAAGTTACACTGGAAAACAGAGGCCAGGTGAATGATTTCTAAAAGTCACATCAAGCTGGGCGTGGTGGCTCACGCCTGTAATCCCAGCACTTGGGAGGCTGAGACAGGAGGATCGATGTGAGTTTGAGACCAGCCTGGGCTACAAAAGTGAGCTCAAAGCCAGCCTGAACTGCACAGTGAGACCCTGTCTCAAAAAAAAAAAAAAAAAAAAAAAAAAATAATAATAATAATAATAATAATAATAATAATAATAATAAAATAACAGTCACATCAGTCACAAAGTATCAGCTGCAGGATGGAGACCTAGAGGGAGAGGGAGAGGTCTGAGTGCTGCAGTCTCCCCGTGTTACCTGGGAGCAGCAAGCCCAGAAAGCCAGGTCCCCGGGAGCCACGTCTCCGCTGTGCTCTCTGATGCATCTCAGCACCACATGCTCGGTGCTCAGTACTCGGAGTCATTTACTGGGTGACCACAGGGGAGGGGCTCTCAAGGGGTACTCTGCTTCTGCTCTGCTGCTAGGCTGGGGGTACAGGTCTGGACTGGGCTCTCGAGGAGGCCAGGTGGCCCCAATCCAGCCTGCTTGAGATGTCCTATGGCTGTCCAGGTGTCCAGTTTGGCTTTGGGAATGGCTCTTGGAAGCTGCAGGCTCTATTCCCAGCGATATTGTAGTTACACTGTGGGTGTATTTATGGGGTTGGCCTGACACCAGGCTGGCTTGCTGGGATCACATCTCATTCATTCATTCATTCATTCAACAAGTGCTTATAAAGTCGCACTATGAGCAGCCTCATTTGCTACAAACTTCAATCTTAGATCTCCCCTCAGACCTGTCCTGCACCTCCAAATTTCACCTGTGGGGAAGGGGGAGGTCTGTGTGAGGGTGTGCTTCCAGTTGGCGCCGGCAGGGGGCGCTGGCAAGAAGGGGAGAGAGAGAACCCCTGGGCTGAGCGAGCCTGGAGCCAAAGCCTGCCCGACTCAGCTCCAAATCAGGACGCAAGACCCTGATCTCAGTGTGGGCTCATTTTCTTACCATTGGCAATCTTTAATCATGGATAATATCCTTTTATGGAAAATATAGGTGAAAGAAAACCCCCAACACGATAGTAATTATTAGTGTATATGAAAATTGTCTTTCTGGGCCAGTGGGATGGCTCAGTGGTCTAAAGCGCCTGCTTGGGAAAGCTTGGGCGGCTTCAGGGACCGCGGTTCGATCCCTGGCACCACATACTGCACCAGCCCTGTCCTCAGGGTGGGCTGAGCCGGCCATAAAAATGAGTGAATAAACAAAGGTTCTGAAACAAGAAAAAAAAAAAAAAAAAGAAAATTGTCTTTCTATGTGTGTACAGGAAAACAGATTCCTGACCTGTAAGTGTTGAGATCTACCACTCTGTGCATATTGCTGCGTATTTTTCAAGTATCAAGAATAGCTGATGGTCAGGACTGTTCGTTACCAGAGCCCAGCCTGCTTCGTTTCGCATTCCTCTTCCCAATAGCCAAGATTCCCTCGCGTTCCTGTTTTCCCCCAAAGCAGATTTGTAGAAGTGCAAGGAGAATGCCAAGGCAAAGCGCACAGGAGAATTGGGCACACGAGGGAGAGAACCGTTGCCTGCCTTTGAAGCGCATGCGTGGCGCACCTTGCCCACTTGGTGCTGGTTTGTGTTCCGTTCATCCGCTGGGCGGCAGCAGCATCGGTGTCCGCCTCTGCCCACCCACCGTGACCGTTAATCATTCTGCTTCCCTGTCCGCTAAGGGCCCACCACAAGAAGTGCTGTACTTATTTTTAATAGATTTCCTAGATTTTTAAAAACCTTAAAAGCCCCGTTGAAATGGAATTCATATTCCATACTACTAAAGCATTTGAAATGTTCAGTTTTCTATGAAACATTATTCTGTATATTTAACATGCAAAAAAGCTTGTGAAAAGGTCAAAGTCAGTACAGCGTAATTACTGAGCTGGGTATGGTGGCACATGCCTATAGTTCCAGTACCCGAGAAGCCAAGGCAGGACGATTCATGCAAGTTTAAGACCAGCCCAGGCTACAAAGTGAGCTCTAGGCCAGCCTGAACTGCATAGTGAGAACCTGTCTCTGAAAGATTATTGGGGGGCCAGATATAGCCTAGTGGTGCAGCGCCTGCCTGACAAGCATGAGGGTTTGAATGTAATTCGCAGTAACCCCTCCAAAATATAGTAATCATTGCCGGGCGTGGTGGCGCACGCCTGTAACCCCAGCACTTGGGAGGCTGAGGCAGGAGGATCGATGCGAGTTCGAGACCAGCCTGGGCTACAAAAGTGAGCTCGAGGCCAGCCTCAACTGCATAGCGAGACCCTGTCTCAATAAGACAAAAAAAAAAAAAATATATATAGTAATCATTGAAATTGATTTAAACAACTAAATTATAAGTTTTTTTGTTTTTTGTTTTTTTGAACCAGGGATTGAACTCAGGCCCTTGTGCTTGCCAGGCAAGCACTTATTCTACTGAGCTATTTCCCTGGCCCCTAAAAGTATTTTTAAAAACATAAAAAGTAGCATATAATTCAGTGGTTTTGTAGTATGTTGACTAGGCCTATACAATCATTTCCACAATTTTATTTTATGTTACTTTATTTGTGGGACCAGAATTTGAACTCATGACCTTGCACTTGCTAGGTAGGCACTTGTGCCATGGAGCTATCTCCTCGGCCCCTCTATCTCCACAATTTTTTTTTAAGATTTTAAAAATTTATTTCTCTTAAACCTCATGTATTTGTTTGTGTTATGGCTGGCTCAGCCCGCCCTGGGCTGGGGGTACACAGCATGTGGTGCCAGGGATCGAGGAGTGGTCACAGAGCTGGCCTTAAGTTTCCTCCGCAGGTGCTTTAGACCACTGAGCCATCTCGCTAGCCCTATCTCCACAATTTTAAAATATTACTTTGCCCCCCAAAGAAGTCCTGGGCCATAGATACAGCTCAGTGGTGCAGCACCTTCTAGGCAAGCACAGGACCCTGATTTCAATTCCCTGTACCCCCCAAAAAAATCCCATCAGCAGTCAGAGTGGTCAGTACCTGCACTCTGCCTGCTGAGCCCAGAGCCTTCACTGGCCTCCTGTCTGGATTTGTCTGTTCTGGTCGTTTTGGGCCTGTGGAACCATGTGGTATTTGGCCACTGGTGGCCTATCACTCAGCATAATGTTGTCAAGGCTGTAGGTTGTAGCAT
The DNA here is from genome assembly GCA_004027025.1 of Myocastor coypus. Classification (NCBI taxonomy): domain Eukaryota; kingdom Metazoa; phylum Chordata; class Mammalia; order Rodentia; family Myocastoridae; genus Myocastor; species Myocastor coypus. Next base: position 4,291 of record PVJA010025594.1, read on the forward strand.
GCGTCAGTGCCCGTCCCCTTTCACTGCTGGGGGACTCTGTCCTACAGGAGCCAGCAGCTACGCTTTGTTCCAGTCCTTAGCCTCTGCCTTCGACACTGAACGATGACACAGCTGTGAACCCTTGCGGGTCAGCTCTAAGCCAGCTTTCGGGGCATGTGTATATATTTTTGTCTTCCCGGGATGTCTATTAATAGAATGACTGGGTAATGTGATACCAAGGCTTTTTTGCCCGGTTGTTGTTACTGTTGGGAATTTTTATGGCCTGGGGATTGAAGCCAGGGCCTTCTGCATGGTAGGCCAACATGGCCACCGAGCTGAGCTCCAGCCTTGTCTTTGACCTTTCGAGGAAATGTGTGGTTGATTTCTGGCCTGAATCTTTTGTTGTTTTTGTTTTGTTTTGTTTTGTCTTTTTGAGACAGGGTCTCGCTGTGCAGTTCAGACTGGCCTTGAGCTCACTTTTGTACCCCAGACTGGTCTCAAGCTCGCACGATCCTCCTGCCTCAGCCTCCCAAGTGCTGGGATTACAGGAATGTGCCACCACGCACGGCTATCTTTGTATTTTAAAAATCTAGATAAGTCACATTATTACACAAACTACGTGCGCTGTGCTTTTGACATAATTTAAATGGGAGCCCCATTCCTGGGCCTCCAGTCGTTCTCCGTATTTTTTCCTGGTGCTGGGAATTAAACCCAGAGCCTTGCTCATGCTGAGCACGCCCTTGCCCAGCGACCCCCGCCCCTCCTTTTGAGAATTCAGCCTGGCCTTGCACTCACTGTGTAGCTAAACTGGTCTCAAACTCCCAGCAATCCTCCAGCCCTAGCCTCCCGAGTGCTGGCATTGCAGGCATTCACCGCCAGGCCCAGCCTGTTGTCGCCTCCGGGCAGTCCACACGCACGCTTTCCTCGCCTACTGACGCGCTATTTCTTCGCACTCCCCGGTCTCTGTAGGGCTCATTCGTCACCACATGAAGACTTGCTGTGCATCTTAATTTTTGATAGACCTTGCCAGGGTGTGCAAGAAAAGGTTTCTAGAGCATAACACCTGTGTGGAATTTATAAGGCCAGGGTCATGGTGTCCCCAAGAGAATGAAGTGGCCCTCAGTCAGCCGAAGGCACAGATGTCCCCAACCCTGGCTCATGAGGGCTAGCTATTTGGCTCCAAGCTAGGTCTTAGCTACTTTGCCTGCAGAAGAGTGAAGAGCTGTGAAATGTGGGGGCACCCTCATGAAACACCCCACTGCTGGGTGTGTGCCCTAGGCCCGTAACTGAGGAGCCCCAGGCTTCCGTCTCCCTGGGCTTGGCTCGCAGGCCCCCATCTGGCTGGAGTTGGTGTCTCCCATCCTCCCACCGTGGGCGCTTTTCCTTCTTCACGGGTCTCCAGGGAAGGACTGAGGAAGGAGAGCAGGAGACAGGACTGTAAAAGGAACTGGGGTGTGCCACACGCACCCCGCTCCCTCCATGAAGGCAGTCACCATGCACTCCAGGCGTTTACTGTGAAAATCAATACCAGAAAGGCTCTCGGGCTGAGCTCCCCTCCGTGAGCACCTGCCACCCTAGACCAGACCCCAAGCATCCCAGAGCTGTCCTGCCAGCCACCCCCTCATACCCTAGCACCCCCAGGCCCTCTTCTCCAGCCTCCTCTGACTCTTGCCTTCGTCTCTCCCTCCTCTCTCTCCTCCCCCCTCTCAGGTGGCTGCTGAGATCTTGGTGAGTGTCCCGTTCTGTCTGTGGGTGCTAAGAGTCTGCGCTTGTCTGTCCTGGAGGGCCGCATTCCACCCCTGCAGGGCAAAGAAAAAGCGGCTGGGTGGGACTGAGCGGGCAGGACTTGGGGAGCTGCTCCACGGCTTCTCTCTCTCCTCTTCAGGCTGCTTAGGGTCCCTGATGGTAGAAAAGGGGCCAGACCAGTGTTCCCCGCCGCAGCCCTCACCCCTGGAAGCTTGGTCCACCAGCTGTTACTACTCACTTTCAATGGGCTCACTCTTTTTAATCTGCAAAATGTTAAAGGGAACTTAGATTGACGTGCAGAATTGCAGCTGGCTGGAGGATGTGGGGGGACACGGGGGTGCAGTGTGTTGAGTGTGTGTCTCGGCCACTAGTCCTTGCCAACTGCGTGCACAGCCCCTGGGGCACTCAGACAGGTGCAGGGAAGAAAGGAGAACCCCAGGTTCCTGCCCAGCATAGCATTGTCCCCATGAGCCCTCTGCGTGCATCCAGGGGGCTCTGGGAGCTGGAGAGGAGACTGGGTCCACAGCCTCACAGGCCGCAGCCGGGACCACCTCAGCCCTCTGCAGCCCCTGCTGACTCCTGTGGCCTGGGCAGAGGATGATAACCAGGGCTTTCTTGTGTCTCCCCTCCTGACCTGGACTGCAACCTGGGCTCCACAGGAAATAGCAGACACGCCCAGTGGAGATAAAACCTCCCTAGAGACCCGGTTCATGACCATCCTGTGCACCCGGAGCTTCCCGCACCTGCGCAGAGGTGAGGCCCCCTCCAGGTCAGCAGGAGGACCCCATCTGAGGACCCCCTCAGCTCTTTCTGTGGAAAGAGGAGCCAGGCACTCTCTCTCTCCACAGAGGCCTGTGGTTACCCACAAGGACCTGGCTACATGGCATACAGTACCCTAGGACCAGCTCCTGTAGCTGACTAGGAGAGCAGTGGGCCCTGGGCCAAGGGTGGAGGTCACTTGACCTCCAAGGCCCTCCCTGGTGGGCTGAGGCCATGCTGAGGATTCTGAGGGGGTGCAGACTGGGATGGCACAAGGCCGCCTTGCGCCTGTGAGCCGCACCTGTAGGCTGCGCTGCTCACCTAGATGGCCATCCAGTGCCCCTCTGCCAAGACCCTTACCACAAGCACTCGTGCAGCTGGTTCCAACATCAGAGTGTTAACTGAGTGACAAAGAATGGTCTTGGAACCGCGCATGGGGGCACACTGCTGCAATCACAGCTCTCTGAGGGCTGAGCCGGGATGATCATAAGTTCAAGTCTAGCCTAGGCAACTTAGCAAGCAAGAGCCTGTCTCAAAAAATGTCATTTTGGGGCCGAGGAGATAGCTCTGGGGCACAAAAGACTGCTTGGCAAGTGCAAGGTCGTGAGTTTGAACCCTGTTCCCTCCCCCACAAAAAGAAGTCATTTTGGTTTTTTGTTTTGTTTCATTTGTTTTCTTGAGACAGGGTTTTGCTGTATAGTTCAGGCTACCCATGAACTAACTATATTTTATTTGTTTATTTTTTTCTTGTTTCAGAATCTTTGTTTGCTTGTTCACTCATTTTTATGGCCGGCTCAGCCTGCCCAGAAGGCAGGGCTGGCGCAGCATGTGGTGCCGGGGATCGAACCGTGGTCCCTTCAGCTGCCCAAGCTTTCCCAAGCAGGCGCTTTAGACCACTGAGCCATCCTGCCGGGCCATGAACTAACTATATAGCTGAGGCTGGCCTCAAAGTTGTGGCAGTCCTCCGGCCTCAGCCTCCCGAGTGCTGGGATTACAGGTGCACACCACCACGCCCAGCATCTAATGGTATTTAAAAGCTGAGAGGTACTCAGTGGTAAAGTGCTTGCCTGTGCTACACAGGACCCCGGGCTCAACTCCTTGTACTGGGTTAGTCCCTAGAACTAAGAAAAAAACCAACGTGGGTGTAGTGGCTCACGCCTGTAATCCCAGCACTCGGGAGGCCGAGGCTGGAGGATCAGTGCAAGTTCGAAATCAGCCTGGGCTACAAAAGTGAGCTCAAAGCCAGCATGAACTGCAGAGTGAGACCCTGTTTCAAAAAGGCAAAAAAAGAAAGGGGCTGGGGAGACAGCTCCGTGGCACAAGTGCCTGCGTGGCAAGTGCAAGGTCATGAGCTTGAACCCTGGTTCCACAAAAAAAAAAAAAAAAAAAAAGACAAAAAGAGAAAAGAAAAGACCAAAAGAAGATGGGATACAGATGGGAACTGCTTATCAGCCGCAGTGTGACTGAGCAGGCGCTGAGTCACTTGCCTAGATCCCCTCGTCTAGGGACTGGGATCTGAGTTCTGTTCTCATGAGTGGTGTGTGTACACAAGCATGGGGCTCACATCACAGTGGCAGCAGGCCCTCCCGTGCTGCCCCCTGAATGTCTGATGAGTAGGATTAACATGTAGGATAAGCGCTGTCCCACCCGCATACGGCCGGAGTGCAAGGCTCCCTCAGCAGGCTGGGGCAGGGCCGTGAGGAGGACCTGTCCCTTGCTGTACACCAGCCTAGGTCCTCCAAGACCCTCCGTTGGCCAAACCTGGAGGTACCGACCCAGCATTGATTTGGTTCTGAGCCACAGTGGCTTTGTGACGAGAGCGTCCCTCTTGCAGCAGTCCCCATGAGGCCCCAAGGCTGGGCAGGCCCTGTCTGCTGCCCTGCCCACTTTTGGAGTACAGCCTGTGGGTGGAGCTGGGAGAGTGAGCTCACCCCTCTGAACCTCACCTCTCCTCTGCCTCTCGGCTTCTCTTACCACCAGTCTTCCAGGAGTTCATCAAGAAGACCAACTACGATGTGGAGCACGTCATCAAGAAGGAGATGTCCGGGGACGTCAAGGATGCCTTTGTGGCCATTGGTAATTGGCAGGGACCATGGAGAGGGGCTGGGATCCCTGGAGAGTGGGACACAGCAGCCTTCTGCCTCAGTCACCTCCAGAGGTCCTTTCAGGAGAGGGCTTTGTTTCAGGCTGCAGGGGGAGGGCGGCTCTCCAGGGAAAGAACCAGGGACATACGAGGGTAGTACATGGCTCGGCATGCGTGTCGGGAGTGGATACACACTGCGGACACACTATGCGCATGCACAGTGGGAGTCAGCCTCTCATCACTGTGACCAAGCACCCAGAAGACAGAGGAAAGATTGATTCTGGTTCAAGGCTTCTGAGTGGTCAGTCAGTGGTCAGCCGGCTCCATTGTGTTAAGGTGGGAGCATTGGGAGGAGGCAGAACAGCGGAAAGCTGCTCCCCTGATGGCAGCCAGAGAGAGGAGCACAGGCGCGGCGCAGGCAGCCAGGGGCAGCGCCTCGGGTCACGCTCCCAGGGCCCATTCCCTCCAGCTCCGCCCTGCTTCTCCCGCGGTGTCGTCAAATGCTGAGCTGTTCAACAGCTTGATCCCCACGAGGTCAGAGCTCCAGGACTATTTGCCTTCTGCAAGCCCCACCAGGGAACACAAGAGCCACGGGGACCGTGCAGAGCTAGACCAGACTCGCACCCTGCACACGTGGCACATGTGCGCACACACAAGGCATGTACACGATACGCTGCACAGACACACTCACTAGGTATACTCACAGTCTATACACAAGACACAGATGATGCGTGTACACACACACACACCCACACACATACATACACACACACCCCTCTCCCCAGCATCCGACTCTTGGCACTTTCCGCCCCTACAATTTGAGTTCTTGACTTTGAGAAGGTCCCTTTTCAATCAGTTTCTCAATAAGAAATAAGCAGGTAAGGTGCCGGGCATGGTGGCGCACGCCTGTAATCCCAGCACTTGGGAGGCTGAGGCAGGAGGATCGCTGTGAGTTTGAGACCAGCCTGGGCTACAAAAGTGAGCTCAAGGCCAGCCTGAACTGCATAGCAAGACCCTGTCTCAAAAAGCAAAAAAAAAAGAAAGAAAGAAAGAAGCAGGTAGAACAAGGATCGAGCTTGTATTGATCAGCATAAATTGTTGGGCTCCTAATTAATTTGCTACTGATAGCATTGTATTCATGCAGTAGCTTTTTTATCTTGCCTGGAGTGTGGTGGACCGGCAGGAGGATCACAAGTTCACCTGACTCAACAACAGTCCAATGTCCTTCGATTTCAGAGGTACAAAATGTAAAGAACACATGCTACATTAGAGGAATGGCGGTGTTGCTGCGCCTGGCACCCCCGGGGCAGCAGGGGTCCCTGCTCACACCCTGTCCCTGGGCAAACCTCAGACCTGGCCTCCCTTTATTAGCACCCAGCCCTTAGGGCAGTTCTGGTGAGATTTGAGCGAGACTGGGCCATGTCTTCGGGTTAGCTCAGTGCCGAGATGTGCTTTCCCGTCAGCCGTTTCACAGACACCCTGGGTCCCTGAGATCAGGCACCCCCAATATCCATGCCCAGGGCCAGGCACAGGGCCACAAATTCTACTGGCAGCCACACTTTGGGGCTGAGTTCCTCTGAATCGGTTGTTCTCAAACATCAGGCTGCACCTCGTTAGGTGACCAGCCAGCTTGGGCTGTGGGCCTCTTGCAGTGGTCACCCTGCAGGAATGTCCCAGGTGAACTGTGTGAGTATGCCAGCAACCTCCAGAGTTTTGTATCCTGCTCATCTGGGGCAAAGTATATTTGCATTTCCGCCAGGTTCTCAAGAGATGAGTTCTCAGAATGTCTCTAGAAGCCGGGCACGGCAGTACAAACCTAGTAATGGGGAGGCAAGGCAGGAAGGTGACAGGTTCACGGCCAGCCTGGGCCTCACCTGGGATTTGATGCACTTAAGAGTTCGGGTCCTGGGCCCCCCTTGGTCAGCTGCGTACACCTGAGTTGGGTGTGAGTTGCAGCTCAGGAAGAGCCAGGCCGAGGAAGGAGCCAAAGGAGGCGGCATTGGAAGGGGAAGTGACGGTGTCGCCCTGAGCGTGGCCCTTGGGTTGGCAGTGGCCTGCAGAGTCAGGCGGAGAGAAGAGGCAGGTAGGGAAGGCCAGCCCACAGCTGCCCCAGCGACAGCGAACCTTCCAGAGACTGAGGGCCAAGCCACGGCCCAAAACCGACTTCTTTATCACCAGTTACCAACACTGCCACTAAACCTGAGGTTTCAGTTTAGAAAAGACAAACTCTACATTGAGTTTGTCTTAAAAACACAGTAACACCGAAGCCATAGGCTGGCCACTGCTGGCCTAGCGCACAGGCCCTGACCGAGTTCCCTGTGTCCTCTCCCCCCAGTTCAGAGTGTCAAGAACAAGCCTCTGTTCTTCGCTGACAAGCTCTACAAATCCATGAAGGTGAGATGCTTTGCTTAGTGATCCTGCTCCCTCGGGTGCTGGCGCTCGTGCACCACAGACCAACACCCCCTGGGCCAGGACCTCCGGGAGCTGCTTTCTTCCTTGTGCCAGCGCATGCCCTTGTCTGGCCCTAGCATAGATGCCATCACTCGTGGTGATTCTGCTCCCTGGGGGACATTTGGCAGTGTCAGGACATGGTTTTGGTCATCACCACTCGGGGAATATTGCCACTGGCATCTGGCAAGGGGACAGATGCTGGTAAACGCCCTACAATCCACACGGCAGGTCCCAAAACAAAGAATGGTCTCCCCCAATCCGGCTGGCCAGGTAGCTCAGTGGATTAAAGCACCTGCTTAGGCAGACATAGGGACTGAGGTTCAATCCCCAGCATGCTGTTCTGGCCCTGTCCCCGGGGTGCACTGAGATGGCAATTGAAACTGGGCATGGTGGTGCGTACCTGTAATCCCAGTGCTCAGGAGACTGAAAACAAGAGAATCACAGTGAGTGTGATGTGTGTAGTGAGATTCTGTGGACCCCATGCTGAATACATTTAAAAAACAAAAATGATCTCCCCCAAATGTCACATGAAGAGGCTTGCTCTGGGGACTCAAGGCTGAGGAGGACACACACTTCCCTCTATGCTCACGTTCTAGCTGCCGACCAAGGGTTCCTTGCTTGACACATGATCGTCTAAGGTCACCAGTGCTCAAGCCTGTCTCCCAGCCAAGCCACTGACTCTCCCCTGCTGAGCTAGCCAGCATGAGTGGCTAGGAGGGGAAGACAGACCTACCAGGCCACAGAACCTCCACGCAGGACCACCACCTGTTGAGTGCTGTGTGCTGAGCTCTGTGCCAAGTGCACCATCTCCTGGCAGCAGTCGACGCCAGCAGCGGTCCTGAGAGGTCCTGGTAGCACCCTCATTTTATAGAGGAGCAGAGGCAGGTTAAAGTTCTTCTCGTGCTTCCGTGGCTCCTGGGTCACAGCCACAGTGGCAGAGCCAGTCCTGGCTGTCTCTATACCCCACACCCTCAAACTGCCCACAGCCCCTAGGGCTTCCCCTAGTAACAAATTAGAATAAACTGGGTAACAACAAAAACTTACCCAGTCCTGGCACTAGAAGCTAGAAATCCAAAATTCAAGACGCCAGTAGGACTCATCCTGTCCACTGGCTGTGAGGGTGGAGCTGGCCTGCGCCTCACACTTGCCTCTTCTGGGGGCGGCTGAAGCCTCTGTGTTGCGTGGCTTGGGAACGAGTCCGTGTAGTCTCTGCCTTTGTCATTGCAGGGCCTTTGCTGTGTGGCATCTGTGTCCTCCCTGCTTATAACAGCACCGTTAGGCCCTCATGGTTAGATTCCTCCCAGCTGATGAGAAAACTGCGACAGACCAGTCTGTCCAAAGAGGAAGGCTCCCTCGCTCAGCCTGAGAGACTAGAATAAATCTGTGTATCAGGATGGCTCCCAGGCCTGCTTCTCAGGTGTCCAGGAAACCCTCTAATTCTATAGAATGCCACTCTGCAAGTCAGCCAAGTGCCACTGTCACCTATACTTCTCCCAAGTGGCACCAGACCCACTAAGAAAGCCCTCCGTACATAAGTTAGCCTATAAAGCAGATTCGCTTCCTTTGTTCATGGTTAATGGCCTTCTCATCCTTGACCAGGCTACACCCAGCCTGAAATAAAGGCATCACTGTTCGCTTCAATCCTGCCTGTCCTCATGGTCTTGGCTACTCCCCAGGCTCTAGCCTGATAGATACCAAAGCTGGGGAGGTACTTTAGAGGTAGAGCACTTGCCTAGCATGCGTGAGGCCCCAGATCCCATCCCCAGTACTGCAAAAAAGTAATACAAGAGTAAGGAGGGATGCTAGTTATCAGATCTAGGGTCCCCCTATTCTAAGGTATCTTCATCTTAACCTATATGATCAGAGATCCTGCTTCACATTAGGTCAGGCCCCGAGCTTCTCCTGGGGCTGAGTTTGGGCGGGACGCCACTACACCCACGTAGGCTCTTTTTGCCTCTCCTTTTTGCTCGTCCTTGCAGGGCACCTTGGGGTCCAGACTGTTATGAATATTCCACCCTGGTTATGGAGGGCAAAGGGGATGGGGAAACACTCCTCCCCTGACACCACTGTGTCTCTGCCCCTGCCCTGTGTCATCGTCCCCCCCCCCCCCGCCCACCCCCTCCAGGGTGCTGGTACTGATGAGAAGACCCTCACCAGAATAATGGTTTCCCGGAGTGAGATAGACCTGCTCAACATCCGGCGGGAATTCATCGAGAAGTACGACAAGTCTCTCCACCAAGCCATTGAGGTGAGGGAGAAGCTGGAACCGGGTTGCCTTATGGGACCGGCAGCAGGCACTAAGGGTGCGGGATGGGTATTGTTCATGCCACAGTAAATTCAAGAAAACTCCAAAGATCCAAATGAAAGCTGGGCATGGTGGCGCACGCCTGTAATCCCAGCACTTGGGAGGTTGAGACAGGAGGATCAGTGCGAGTTTGAGACCAGCCTGGGCTACAAAAGTGAGCTCAGGGCCAGCCTGAGCTGCATAGCAGCAACACACTGTCTCAAAAAGACCAAAAAAGAAGATATCCAGATGAAACAGTATTGGATTAATAATATCATCTACGGGACTGGGGAGATAGCTCCATGGCACAAGTGCCTGCCTGGCAAGTGCAAGGTCGTGAGTTCGAACTCCAGTCCCGCAAAATAATAATAATAATAATAATAATAATAATAATAATAATAATATCTCCTAGTTATTGTGGGCTGACTAGGCCTGCAAACAAGTGGACGGTGAAGGCTTAAAAAAATAAGACAAACAGTATGATTTTAGGGCTCCAGGAGGATCAAAACTTCACTCACCAGGGCCCGGCAGGATGGCTCAGTGGTCTAAAGTGCCTGCTTAGGAAAGCTTGGGCAGCTACAGGGACCACGGTTCTATCCCCAGCACCACGTGCTGCGCCAGCCCTGCCCTCAGGGCAGGCTGAGCCAGCCATAAAAATAAATAAACAAACAAAAGTTCTGAAACAAAAAAATAAATAAAAAGATTCTTTTAAAAAAAAAAAAAAAAAAAAGGAGGGCCCAGTGGGATGGCTCAGTGGTCTAAAGCGCCTGCTTGGGAAAGCTTGGGCAGCTTCAGGGACCACGGTTCGATCCCCGGCACCACATGCTGCGCCAGCCCTGCCATCAGGGTGCGGGCTGAGCCAGCCATAAAAATGAGTGAATAAGCAAATAAAGGTTATGAAACAAGAAAAACATAAATAAATTAAAAAATAAAAAATAAATAAATTTTTTTTAAAAAAAGGAAAATTTAAATAGAGAATAATTTGGTAGTTTCAAATCTTTAACTATTTCCACTTTGGACTTGATAATCTCCATGCCTCTAGGAATTTATTCTATGGATATAACCACATGTCTTACAAAGATATTAAGAGAAAAATATTTCCCACGTGGTCTGTAGCAGTGTGACAGCTGCTCTGGTGACCAGGGACAGAGAGCTGTGAGAGTGGAGGTGCAGACCAGCCTTGATTCACTGAGTTCTTCTGCCGCCAGGGTGACACCTCCGGAGACTTCAGGAAGGCCCTGCTGGCTCTCTGCGGTGGCGAGGACTAGGCTATGGTGGCAGCTGTCGTGCCGAGCTATAGTTCCAGCTCCAGAGATGAAGGAAGGAGCTGGGGTGTGATCTCTCATCCTTGCCGGGGCCTAGGAAAGACGCCACTCCCAGCCCCGTGGGTGCGGCCCCCCCACTCCTGCTGCAGGCTGAGTGCTGCAGTGGTGGCCCTCACCCGTCCTGTCCTCTTCTGCCACCGCCCCAGAGCCCCAGCCTCCACCGGTTACCCCTTGCCACCCCTGCCCTCCTCCGGGCTTTGTCAGACCCCTAAACACACTGAGCCTGTTCTGGGAAACCATGAAGCGAGTGGTGCGTGTGCTTTGAACGGGAGGATCTTGGTATGGGCCGGGAGGAAGGGGCCAGTGAACAGGCTCTGCGGCCTCCTGCGCGCTGACCTCAGGTCGGGTGCTCCACTCCTGAGTCTCCAGTTCCTTGGCTACAAAATCAGAGTTGGACAAAAAGAAATCTTGGCTTCTCCTTTCATGTCAGTGTGCAGGAGTGAGCCTCTATTACATCCCCTTGATTCCCTCTCGTCCTCTACACAGAGGAACAGAGAGACATTTTCATTGAGACCTGCCCCTGCCAGAGCCTGCAGCCTGCCTCCTCCTCCTCCTCCTCCTCCTCCTCCTCCTCCTCCTCCTCTTCCTCTTCCTCTTCCTCTTCCTCACCCCCCCCCTCCCCGCTGCTAGCTCTGTCCAGGAGCGAGTCTGTCTCAGGCTTCTGGGCGCTTCCTGAGAAGATCACAGGGAGCCTGCGCTTGTCCTGAGCCTGGGGGCTGCCGGGCACCAGCTGGGGTCCTGGGTCCCCTCTGCCCTTCTTGCTGCCTGAACACCTCTCTGTGTGCTCCTCACCCACTGGCCGGCCAGAGGAGGTCCCTGTGGACCTCCTCAGGGACACCGATGTGACCATCATCCCGCATGGCCCGTGGGAGGTTTCCACTTTCTGAAGGTCCTGAAAAGCCATTTCCCTCCCCCGGCCGCACCCTGGGTCTATGTCTGGTCCCAAGATTGTCCAGTGACTGCCCACTGCCAGCCAGGTCATCATAGTTCAGTGAGGACGTGGTAATAACTGGCCAGCAGGGCCAGGTGAGAGGCCTGTGGCATCTAATCTTGTCCCTCCCTCTCTGCATGGCCTAGTACCAGCCATTTGCTTTCATCCCTGGGGCTCCAGTTCCTCCATTTATACATGGGACCCAACTTGTGTGTGTGTGTATGTGGGGTTTGTTTGTTTGTTTGTTTTTGTCTTTTTGAGACAGGGTTTCACTATGCAGTTCAGGCTGGCCTTGAACTCACTTTTGTAGCCCAGGCTGGTCTCAAATTCACAGCGATCCTCCTGCCTTGGCCTCCCAAGTGCTAGAGTTACAGGTGTGTGCCACCATGCCCGCTCTTTTCCATCTTTGATGTAGTAGAAATGAGAGGGTTTTTTTTAATAATTTTTTTTAAATTTTTTTCTTGTTTCAGAACTTTTGTTTGCTTATTTATTTATTTTTATGGCTGCCTCAGCCTGCCCTGAGGGCAGGGCTGGCGCAGCATGTGGTGCTGGGGATCGAACCACGGTCCCTGCAGCCGCCTAAGCTTTCCTAAGCAGGTGCTTTAGACCACTGAGCCGTCCTGCTGGGCCCCATGAGAGTTATTTTTTGTCTTCTCTACTTCCCTCCACTACACAGTGAGCCCAGATCCCCTGAGGGTCAGCAGAGGGCCGTTCTGCCTATCTGTCCAGTTTAATTTAGCTGTCACTGAACGATGAGTTAACAAGATGGCCAAGGGCTTTGGAGCGCGATCTGGAGCTCCGTGAGCGTGGAATCTTCCTTGAGCAAGCAGCCTCTGCCTGATCTGTAACGTGCACTTCTCATTGGACCTAATCTATCGCCTCATGGGAGTCTGACAAGACAGTCCTAGAAGTGCTCAGCCTGGGCCTACGTGGCTTGGAGTTGGCTGTTGCTACTCCTGCCCTGCACCCAGCTCTTGGCACTGAGAGGAGAAACCTCTAGCCAATCAATCACTGAGCTTCAACTTCAAGAAGGTGGTTAGCTGCGGGTTGCAGGGCCACTGGTTCATCAAGGCCAGGAGGAGTGGTGCTCAGTCAGGGAGCAGAGTCCAAGCAATGAGAAGAGAGGAGGCCCAGGAGGCTGAGGGAAGCGAGAAGAGGAGGCCTGGCACTGGGAAGCGAAGCACTTAACATGGACAAGACACCAACCTAATGCTCCCAGCACCCATTTTTCACTGCTGAGGCACTGGCCAGGAACAGGAGCGGGCTTGGAAGATCTGTAGGGTGAACTGGCAGTAGGGGCGTGGGCCCAACCTCTAGCCTTGAATTCAGGATTTTCACTGCTGACCCAAGGAAGCCTTTGGAGGCTTGAAGGTAGAGAGTATCCATGTAGTCACGTTTACAAAAACCTGTCTGAAGGAAGCCAGCCCTGTGAAAGGGCTTCCTGAAGGAAATGTGGGTAGCCCAGGGCAAAGGGGGAGCTGTGGGAGATGGAGGGGTCACAATGCTAGCAGCCCTGAGGAACCAGTTACCTCAGAGCAAACCAAGAAACCAAAAGTTCTCTCAGAATCACAGCAGAAGAGGGAGTCGCTACTGTTCTGAGTCTTGTGGATTCACGACCTTGAGCTTTCTGTAGGTCTTCCCTGCTAAGGCGCTCCCACAGGAGCTCTCCTACACAACTGGGGGGCTTGCCTCTGTGGCCAAAAGTTCAACAAGAAGTGGTAGGGGCTAAATTAATTGGAGAGAAACATGAAAGCAGAAGCTGAAGCTACTGCTGACTCAGTGGGGGCCGTGGAGAATGGCGGCCATATTTGCAGTGTGGTAGCCACGTTCTCAGATTCCCACTCCCTTTCAGTTACAGCTGAGACAACTGTCAACCTCCCCAGAGAACAAGCCTCCGGCCCAAGGTCACGGCAACTTTGCAGGGCGCCAGAACTGGACCTCTGGTTGTGGCCTGGGTCCAGGGATTTTACAAGCACTGTACTTTGTCCCATCACTGTGGTCACCCTCCAAGGTGAGCACAAGGCCTGGGTCACCTTCCCCAGCTCCCATGGTGCCTCTCCTTCCCCTCCAGGAAAGCATGGTACAGAACCTATGCATGGGAAGAGCCACACTCATACTTGAGGCCTCAGGGAAATCTCTGAAGCAAGCGGCTACCCTGTGACCTGAGCAGAGAGCGGCTCTGGGAAGTTCCACTCTCTTCTGGCTGGTGCCCAGTAGCCTAGGGACCACTGGCTGTGTGTCCTGAGGCACCTAATGGTAACTGTTCCCCGGCTTGGCTGAGGAAAGCCACACTCCTGGCCATCACACACTTCGTTTGCAGTTACAGGTGAGGCCTGGGCTCCTGGTGGTAGGACAGAGTGCCTGGAGACATCACATGATGATGGTACCTGCACTGCTGTGTGACAGACATTTGGTGACAGGCCTGCAGAGCAGGAGTGGGACCAAGCTGTTAGTGTAGGCCAGATCTAGGGCCGAGACCCTGGGCCCCTGGGTGGCAGAAGGCAGGAAGCTGGCCGCACAAGGCAGAGGTGGCAAGTCGCCCGACCTGAACTGCAGAATCCAGAGGTAAATCAGCGCAGTGCTGTCCCCACCAGACCTCGGCTTCCCAAAGGAGACTTCCCGGTTTTGCAGTCAGGGAGGCAAGTGGGAAATTCTCATGATGTAGCAGCCCCTGCTCAGGTTCTCAGGGGCCGGACAGCCTGAGCTTGAATCCCACTCCATGGCTGACAGGAGTCTGGTCACTTGCCGTCCACAAGCCTGATCACCTGGCTCACGCGAGGTGAGCCGCAAGGCTCTGGCTTGTGTGTCGTGGAGATTCAGCAGCCCTAGTGCACACTGCGCAGGGCCCGGGATGGACTCAGTAGACAGCTCCTTAGGATTCATAGTGCGCAGGATTCTGCTCTAGAGGAAAGTATCAAGCACAGAGTGGGCCGCCTGGCAGCCTCCCCGGCTGCACTCCGCCCCTCATGCTCCAGGAGCTACTCTACTCGGGCAAAGCAAATTATTCAAAAAAAAAAAAAAAAAAAAAAAGCCACTGAAAGCAGACTAGAGACCTGCGTGCAGAGACCAAGGTGAACCACAGGGGGCACTGCAGAGCTCCCGGGAGATTGACAAACTACCCAGCACAGGCAGATGCAAAGTGCTGAGAAAGCAGAGGCCATCAGAGACCTTGGGGACCACACCCAGGGGGTCATGAGAGTCCAGGAAACCGACCGTGGACTTTACCCTCTGAGTCCTCCCCAGATATTCCAGGGTTGGGGCGTGGTATAATAGAGGTGCCCTAGCTGGGCGTAATGTAGCACGCCTATAATCCTAGCATTTGGGAGGCTGAGGCAGGAGATTCAGTGCAAGTTCGAGACCAGCCTGGACTACAAAAGTGAGCTCAAGGCCCGCCTGACCTGCATAGTGAGACCTTATTTCAAAAAGACTAATAATAATAATAATAATAATAATAATAGAGGTGCCCTTTAGAAAAGACAGCATTGAGGCCATGTGGGGGAGGGGCAGGACATGTGGACCTGGGTAGGGGCCAAGGTATGGAGGGGCGGCAGATAGAAGCCAAGTGTCATTACCTGGGTACCCAGGAACAGGAGGGGCTTCTAGAGGAGGACAGGAGGCCTTGCCAGCTTGACAAGGACTGCCAAGCCCTCAGCCGCCGCCCTCTTGAATGGGCCCCCCCTCCCCCAGCCTAGCGGTCCTAGAAGCTTTAGCACCTGCATCTCCTGTGCGTCCTCCTGTCCCTTCCCCTCGGGTACCACCATCTGCAGTCCCTCCCCCTCCCTGGGTACCCCACCTGAGGGCTCGGCCCAGGCTGGGGAGGAGCTGAAGAGAGCAGGGAAGGAAGGAAGTTGACGTTTCCACCGGGCGCTGCGGGTGCTGCGGTCACACGCTGGGCATCCAGAATCGGAGGTACGCTGGTGATACGCAGGCACAGGGTCAGCTGGGAACGCACGCACGCACACGTTGGCCACGCAGAGAAAAGCAGAACCGAGGGGCCCATCAGTAAGAGCTACAAATACAGCCATTTAGCGTCGGTGTCTAGAGTCTTGAGCACAGGGCAGCATCTCCCAGGCACCCAGGCCTGCTGTGCACACACACCTTCCTCAGCACACATCTGTGGGCCGCACACAACTCCAGGCACGGCTGTGCATCTGTGCACAAGCTCTGTGACAGGAGAAACACTCGGGCCCTGGCCAGATGGCAGGGGCCAGCTCAAGGCTTCCAGCCCTGACTTGCGTCTGATTTTTTCCACACCTGACTGCGGGGGGGGGGGGGGGGGGAGCGGCACTGAGAGAGACAGAGGTCGCAAGAGGTTCTCCTTCCGGGATCCCAGCCCAGGGTCCATGCCAAAGTCCCAGGAGCCAGGGTGCTGGGTTAGCAGGGCAGCCTCTCCCAGCTCCGCCCACCCCCACAGGGCCTTGAAGGGCCAGAGTCCTGGGATTTGCCCAAGCTGAGTCAGGGTCACTACCTGCACTGTTCCCAGGATAAAATTTCCCGGGTGAGTGAGATGGAAACCTAAAATGAAACTGCTCGGCTTCCCAGACCCAGGCCTGCAGCACCAGCAGCAGCAGCACCACCACCACCGCCACCACCAAGCCCCTGGCTGTCACTTTCCAGACCCGGCAGAGCTCCCTGCAGGGCTGGGGCGCCCCGGCCTTCTCTCCCAGGCTATCTACCTCCTCTCCTCCCCAGCCTCAGGCTCCCAATTTTCTAATTGGAGAATGTTTCAGGGAAAAAACGAGGTGAAGCCAAGGAGGAGCCTGGAGTGTGCAGGGCCTGCCGCCTCCTCTCTCCTCCGCCCTCTCCAGTCCTGGGCTGGGCTGAGGGCTGACTGGAGTGCAGCCTTTGCATACGCAAGCACGAGCCCTCACCCTGGGAAATTCCCCCTGGTGACCCAGCTTCCTCGCTGAGGTTAGGACACATCATCAGATGTGCTTCCTCTCTGCCTCGCCCCAGGCCCCCCCCCTCCCCGCTGGCTGCAGCCCCTGTCTTTTGGCAAGGGCGGAGTCATCCGAGACACACAGACTCAGTCTTATTCTCGGCCAGGATCAAGGCGCCAAAGGGGGGAGGCATGGACACTGGACTGGGGGCTGGGGGAGGAGCCAAGCAGGCCTGAGGAGTCGAGGGAAGGGCGGCAGGCAGCCGCTGCTGGCCAGGGAGCCAGGACTGTGCTGCTAACTGATCACCAACACCCTCCCTAGGCCCCTGCCTGCTGCTCCCCACCCGTGTTCCTCCGCTGTCCCGAGAGCTCGGTGAGAGAATGCCTCAGCTTTGCTCCAGATCTGGTGGACTGAGAGCCACTTCCTTTGGCAGCAGTCTTTCAACACTTGTTCCCGGATCCTCTTTCTTTGACAGGAGTCTTACATCACAGCCCCCTGTGCCTGTTTCCTTGGGAAGCACACTTTTGCAAAATGCATCCTGCTATCCGGTCTTTCTTTCTTTCTTTCTTTTAGAAATCCGGGCTGGCCTTGAGCTCACTTGATAGCTCCAGCTGGCCTCAAATTCACAGCATCCCTCCTGCCTCAGCCTCCCAAGTGCTGGGATTACAGGTGTGCATCACCACACCCAGCCCTGTCTTTTCCAATACTGGCAAGAGTTTCATGTATCCCATTTCCTCTTAGTAACTTTGCCTTTTAACAATTTCTTTTATTTATTTCTTCTTTTTTTTAAAGGCCAGCTCAGCCTGCCCTGGGGTGTGGCTGACACAGCATGTGGTGCTGGGGACCCAACCATGGTCCCTGCAATTGCCTAAGCTTGCCTAATCAGGTGCTTGAGACCGTGAACCATCTCGCCGGCCCTTAACCATTTCTTTTACGTTCACCATGTTCACTGGACCTGCCCTGTTAACCCAAAAGAGGAATGGGGCTCTCATCTCCAAAGTCTAGGATTTCCTGTCATTGTGGTATTGACCTGTTCTGAGAAGGCACCTTCCTTCCAGGGACACAAACAAAAATCAATTGGAGGATCAAGGCGACCCAAAGGCAGAGAGGTCTTTGGGCCACCTACATTAGAATGAAGCACTAAAGCCATAAAGAACTCGCTGTGAATAGGGCAGCTTCTGGGCAGTGGCCACAGCTTTGAGTCACCTGGGCAGTTGCATAAATACACACGCCAGGGCTCACCCCACAGGGCCTGATCCAATGGTCTGGGCTGGGACCTGGACACTCACGTGCTTACGAAGCTCCCCAGGTCATTCCAATGTGCAGCCAGTGGAGAACTGATTAGTTAGGGCCCAACCAGGACCAAACAGGCGGAAACACCGGCAAACATAATCTTCGTGGAATTATCCCAGGGGATGCCCTGCTCCTGCCACAACTACTCAGGGTCTCGGGCAGGCAGGAAGTCGGCGCCCAGGGAGGTGGCGGGGGAGCTGGGAGGGGAAGCTGCTGCTGAGGTCCCAGGGGTGAGCAGAGGCGCCGTGGGCCTGGTCACTAGCTGAGGCGCGTGGGTGCCACGTGCTTCAGGTTTTTCCTATCTACCCAGGGGCTGAAAACAACTGCTTCCAGCTGCTTAGGCAGGTCTTGGCAACTGCATAGCAAGGAAACAGGGAGGGGGGTTTTGTGGATTCCAGACTTGAGTATCACTCACTAGTCAAATCCCCTTTCTCAGGACATCTCGCTGTCCTCACATCAGGACACTGGGCTAGGGATGTAGCTCAGCAGTACCGCACCTCGCTGGCAAGAGTGGGATACTGAGTTCAATACGTGGTGCCAATAAAAATAAATCAGGTCATTTTCAGCCCTTAAAAAAATGGCTCTCTGGCCGGGCGTGGTGGCTCACGCCTGTAATCCCAGCACTTGGGAGGCTAAGGCAGGAGGATCAGTGCGAGTTCGAGACCAGCCTGGGCTACAAAAGTGAGCTCAAGGCCAGCCTCAACTGCATAGCGAGACCCTGCCTCAAAAAGACAAAAAAAAAAAAAGGTTCTCTGGTAGAAATATAGCAGTCTGCAACCTGTTGTTGCTTACAAGATGGCGGTAAAACTGTTCAGCCCAGAATGAGGGCTTCGAGGCCAGTCTCCACTGTCTCCCCCCCAGCTCATCCTCCTCTGCATGCCTCCCAGGTCCCGCCTCACCTCAACATCAGGAGCACAGCAACGAGCACAGCAACGATGTCCACGTCCCATGCGGCTCTGGCGATGTGTCCTGTCACTGGCTTCTCACCTCCCCAGCTTCTTCCCACGAGCACTCAGCACCCTGCCAGACAGGCAGTGGGAGGGAGTGAGAACCAAGAAGCACAAGGGCTGGAGATGGGACTCGGGGGTCCCACGCTTGCCTAGCACCTGTGGGCTCTAGTGCCAGCCCCAGTAGTGCTAAGAAGAGGGGGAAGGGAAGGGAGAGGGGAGGAGTGGGAAGGGAGGGAGAGAGAAGAAAGGAGAGGAGATGGAGGGGAGGGGAGAGGGGGTAGGGGGAAGAAGAGATAGTCCATGGTCACCGAGCGCTTACACTCTAGCACAGGTTTTCCCTACTGATAGATTCAGAGCGCAGTGGACACTTTGGGCCAGCACCACTCAGTGGAGAAGCAGGCCCATAAGGACACCCTGGTCAGCCAGTCATGGTGGCACATGCCTGTAATCCCAGCACTCAGGAGGCTGAGGCAGGAGAAGATGATGAGTATGAGACCAGCCTAGGCTACATAGAGAAACCCTGTCTCCAAGCAACACCAAGCCCCACGGTGTATCTTTACTAGGCACCAGATCTGGCACTGTGCCCTGTGACTGTTCAGGAGCGTTCCTGGCCTCTGCCTACTAAATGCCAGTAACTGACCCCCGCTCCCCAGGTGGTTTTTGTTTTCATTTTTATTTTTTTGTCTTTTTGAGACAGGGTCTCACTTTGCAGTTGAGGCTGGCCTTGAGCTCACTTTTGTAGCCTAGGCTGGTCTCGAACTTGCACTGATCCTCCTGCCTCAGTATCCCAAGTGCTAGGATTACAGGCGTGCGCCACCATGCCCAGCTTATTGTTATTATTATTATTATTATTATTAATCATGCTTCAGCTGAGCATGGTGGCTCATGCCTGTAATCCCAGCACTCGGAAGGCTGAGGCAGGATTGGTGCGAGTTTGAGACTAGCCTGGGGCCATAAAAGTGAGTTCAAGGTCAGCCTGAACTGCATAGTGTGAGACCTTGTCTCAAAAAGACAAAAAAATCATGCTTCATAGAAATACTCATGAAAGAGAACTTCCAGAGACGCTTCCCAAAGTGGCAGGAATGAGAACTGTGCTGAAGCCAAAGCGGGGGAGGGGGCCCTTCCAGGGGAGGGCGTTGATAGCAATCATTTACTGTCGTGAATGTTTACGTAAACACACCCTGTAGTCTTGATCAGCACCTGCCTCTGTGTTGGCACTCTCTGGGTCTCATCTCCGGGTGTCCTGGGAGACCACAGTTGTCCCTTGGTATCTCCCTCGATATCTGCTGGAGGAGTGCCCTGCCTGTACTCTCTCTTCTCTTGGCACCTTCTGTTCCCTTGGCTGAGAACGCCCTTCCACATGCTCTTGCTAGCTACTTTCAGGTCCCGACTGAGAAGTCCCTTCCTCCAGGAAGCTTCCCAGAGCCCCCAGTCCTCCCCAGGCTTACTCCTTTGTCCTGGATCCTGCAGTCCCTGGCATTTCTCCTTCAAAAAATACATCTACGCCTAATTTGTTGAAATCCCCCTGTTCCCAGGCCTGCCCTAGCCTGCAGCATGACGCTGTCCAGCAGGAGCTTCTGCGCATGCTGCTGTTGAGACGGGCCTCGTGCATCCGAGGGGTGAGAGGATAATCAGTTTATATCTAAACAGCCATGAACAGAATGGCTACTCTGTGGAGCCGGATACTGGAGTGTCTCTAAAGCTTTGAGTGGACGGAGCTTGGGTCAGATCGGGTCCTTCCTCCTGTGTCAGCAGCGGCCCATAAAGATTGCTAGGAGGATGAAGAGGCTCCAGAGCCAGGAACATCAAGAAGGTCCAGCCAAGCACGGTGGCTTAGGCCTATAATCCCAACATTCAGGAGGCTGAGACAGGAGATCGCTGTAAGTTCAAGGCCAGACTGAACTGCGGAGTGTGAGAGCCTCTCTCCAAGCAAGTCAGCCAGTCCCACTCAGGCAGACCAACTCCTCCCTCCCACCCCCTTCCCACCTTTGCAGGGCATGGCCAACCGAGACCTGGACTCTAGTCAGCGGTGTACAGAGGATGTCTATAAAGGAAGATTCTAACTGCAGCTTGATGTCAAAAGCCCAGCCAGGGGAGGCGGCTGCCCGGGCTCTGCTGAGGGGACCTGCCCAGGGCCTCCTGCTGTTCGCAGCCTGGTTTCCAGGTCTCCTGGAGCTGAGGGTGAGGCCTGGAGGAGCAGCTAGCCCTCCTCTGGAGGTCCTCGGAAGCAAGGACTAGGCAGCAGTATGGGCCCGGACCTTGGCAAGTTCCTCAGCTCTGAGTGCCAGGATTGCCCACCTCAGCCCACCTCAGGCAGAGGAGGAAACTGAAATCCCAGGGGAATCCAGGCAGCCCCATCCATCCCTGCAGCCCCAGAACCAGGCCTCCAGCTGCACCCCAGGGCTGCCTGGGCATCCTGGAATTCAGAGCAAGTGACAGCTGGCCTGGGGTGTGACAGGTGGAGGCAGACTGCAGGGCCAAGGGAGGGCAGAGAGGGCCTCAGAGTGGCCTTAGGGGCTGTGGGGTGGGGGCTGGCTCCTCCGTGGTGGTGCCTGGGCCGGGAAATCCCCTCCTGCCTCAGTCAGCAGCCGGCCCTCCTTCCTGCAAAGCACAGTGAGCTCGGAGCTTCCTGCCCTTGCAGGTGAGTAGCCCTGGCCAGAGCCAGTGGGCCAGGACAGGGAAGGGCTCCCCTGAGGGTGCGCGGTCGCCAGGGCCTCCATCTGTGTGCGTGGCTGTCTGGACTCTCCTGCCAGCAGAGGTGCATCCCTGCCCTGCCCTGCTGGTGCTACCCCTCCAGCTTGGGCTCTGGGGCTCTTCCACTCTGACTTCTGTCCCCTTCTCTCCTTTCCTTTTCCTGTCCCCTCTTTCAGCCCTGCCTCCATGGCTAATCTTTTCTTTTCCTAAGGCCCCTAGCTTTTCGAAAGGCCAGCCTCTGTCCTATCTCCCTTCTGCCCACTGCCCGCTCCCGAGGAGGAGGTATGCGTGTGTGGAGTGAGGCATATCTGTGCTGGAAAGTACCCAGAAGAGGATGTGTGTGGGTCCCTGCAAGCACACGTTTGTGGGCTCACTTGTGTGAAAGAGTCCATATGGACAACCCGGATGAGGAGACGGGTATCTGCGTGTGGATGTGAGCTCTGCAGGCTGCGGCTGTGGGCACTGGGCACGTTAAGGCCTCCTGGGCAGCCCAGTGAGCACTGGGGCTCTCCTTAGCCCAGTGTTTCCTCTCTGTTCTGCCTGCTTGGGTGGGCCCCCGACCTTCCTGAGGGTGAATCTTGAACAGGGAGCCTGAGGCCCCAGGACAGCCTGGTGTTGGTGGCGTCACCTCTCATTACAGATAGGACACATTGGTCCACACCTGATCAGAGACCGGGTCAGGGAAGTTTCAAGCCAGGAGGAACAAGGAGCTTAGGCCATGTTACAAGGACAGTGGTTCAGGGGGCAGATGAGGAGGCCCAAGGACAGCAAGAGCAGCCCTAAGGCAACCAGGGAACAGGACCAAAAGGGGGTTGCTCTAGAGCCCTGCCGGGCGCTTTGCAGGATTAGGAAATGCCAGGGTGTGGGCAGCTGAGTTCTCACTCCCAGGAGCATGAGGGCCAGCTGGGATCACAGCCTAAATCCAGTGTGACTCCCCAGTGTGAACACAGGGAGAGGGGCAGAACAGGGGAGAGCCAAGCCTCGCAGGGACAGTGGGTGGCACCTCAGAGCCCTGTTCTCCCCGAGGCCCGTGTTCTAGATGAGGAGTAGAAGGTAGGCCAGGAACTCGGGGATGCCAAAACAGCGGGTAGCCTAGAGGGAAAGCTGCTCTCACCCCAGCCGGCCATGCCAGCGTGGGCCCTCAGGTCCTTCTAGGGAGAGATAGCCACCTCCTCCAGCCCCCTAGGGCTAGCTGCATAATCCCCACTCACCCCCAGCCATGTGTCACTTAATCCTCTCTGTCTGGTGAATGTGGCATTGATGAGGAAACAGAGGCACAGACCTGCAGGTGGCAGGGCAGCATTTAGGCACAGCTCTGACTCCTCAGCTCAGGCCTTCACACCTGCTCCACTTGTCTCTTGGGAGAGGGGCAGGCTGTGGGTATACAGGCTTGCATTTGCCTTTAGATGCCGAATGAATGAATAGTCACAGAGACCTGGCCGTCCTCTCAAGGAGGTTGGTAGAGAGAACCTTAAAAGGTCTCCTCAGGCTAAGAAAGGCACACAGGCACTGCAGACCTTGATGATGGATCTATTTCTTTTTTAAAAAAATTCTTACAAGAGTCATGATCAGCCAGCACCCTTTCAGTCAGTAGCATGTGGGTGCTATGCTTTATCTCGTTCAATGATCACTCACTTCTCTCTCTGATATTCATACACACCCCACACCAAAAAGTACCTAGAACCCACTGCCGGGCTGTACCCTCAGGGGTTACGTTTGCTTATGGATCCAAGGGGAACCCTGACCGGCTCTCTTCCAGGTTTATTCATTGCCCCCCCCACCTCCATTCACCCCACCGAGGCCCCAGGCACACCATTCATGCCTTCTCCTGACAGAGTGGAGCATGGACCTGTTTAGTTTAAAAGCCCCCTTTCCCATCAGCCTCTGAGTGGCTATTGTAGTCCTGAAAACTAGTCACAGACTCTGTCAGAGCTCGTCCGAGTTCTGGTCCTGTGTGGCCCTTGCTGTGGCTCCATTCCTACAAGGATAAGGCTGGATTTGATCTTCTCTTTATTGTTGACATCTCTATTGCAAAATTTGTCACTTATCTTCAGTAAGATTCTTTCCTAGCTTTCACTCCTCCTTTCTCTTTTTTTAAGGTTTTTTTTTTTTGAGACAGGGTCTCATGAAGTTCAGCCTGGCCTTGAGCTCACTTTTATAGCCCAGGCTGGTCTCAAATCGCACCGATCCTCCTGCCTCAGCCTCCCAGGTGCTGGGATTGCACGCATATGCCACCACGCCTGGCTTAAGGTTATTATTATTATTATTATTATTATTATTATTTGTATTTTAGGGAAGGGTGTACAGGGTGTTCAGGGTCTCGCTACTAGATTGGACTTGTGATCCACCTGTTTACAGTCTCCCAAGAGCTGGGGTTACAGGTGTGCTACACTATGCCCAGTCTAAATTGTGATCTCAGTGCATCTTGGGTGCAGGGCCCACAGGGCAGGCCTGGGGATCAAACCCCCAGCCCCTGTGCCTGCTTGCAGGCGCTTTAATCCACTGAGTTATTTGGCCAGCTCAGTCTCCTTTTTTTTTTTTTTTAATTTTTTAAAATTTTATTTTATTTTTTCTTGTTTCAGAACTTTAGTTTGTTTATTTATTTTTATGGCTGGCTCAGCCTGCCCTGAGGGCAGGGCTGGTGCAGCATGTGGTGCCAGGGATCAAACTGAGGTCACTGCAGCCGCCTGCAGGTGCTTTAGACCACTGAGCCATCCTGCCGGGCCCCTCCTTTTTTTAAGGACCGAAAAAATGTATGCAGCTTAGACTGGCCTCTGCCTCGTATGTGGTGGGTTCACAGGTGTGTAGTAAGGGCTCAGTCATGTGTAGAGATCCTTCGAGTGGGCACTCTGTGTTCTGTGTCATGCTAGCTTCCAAGACAGCCCAGCGTGATGACTAGCAGCTCGCACACAGGCATGCGCCTGGCATCACAGAGCTGTTTCCTCTGGGAAATGGGTCTGTCAGTGCTCACCTTCCAGGCTGGCCGGGAGGCCAACTGTGTAAAAGTGCAGGCCCAGTACACAGCAGATGTTCTATGCTACCATTTACTGCTTTCAACACGTAGCCTCTATGTCTCCTCTGGTGCTTGGTTAGAGCTCTGTCAGTTATGGATGGATTTGGGGGTATGTTTTTATTTCCTTCAAGTGTGTACTTAGAACCATCCTGGTAGAGATGGTGGAGGAGGAGGGAGGGGCAGAACAATTGGGGAGCTTCATGCCTCACCAGAAAGCAAAACAAAACAAAGCTCTGGCGCCCAGTGTCTAGGTGGGGCTCTACATGCCGCTAGCTGTCACTCTGGAAGAGCAAGGCGCTGCCACCTGCCTGAGTCACTTAGCCCCAGCACCAGGCCAGCTTCCTGACTTGGAAATCCCCTCTTAGGCTGGGGCGGGGGGCAAACTGGGGAGCCTGTCTGCTATCTCCTCCCCACCCTGAGAAGATGTGGGTGCAAGGGACCTGGGGTGGCTGCATTACTGGGTTAACTGCAGTTGTAGCCAACATGCACAGCCACACCTTGGCACCACTCTCTTTTCTCAGGTGCCTCCCTTGTGTTGAGCCTCGGGGAGCCCCACCTTTGTGTGCAGGATCTCATTCATCCTTAGGTTCATGTGAGGGGCACGCCCATGGATGCCCATTTTCTACAGAGGAACTTCAGGTTCAGAGGACACCGGTTGTGAGGGACTGAGGAGGCGCTGCAGTCCCATTTGGTCCACAGCCCGCATTCAAGATGGAGAGAGCAATTTCTGGGTTTTGTTTTGTTTCGTTTGACAGTCTCCCTGTTTTTCACAGGCTGGCCTCAAACTCAAGGCCATCTTCCTACCTCAGCCCCAAGCCCTGGGATTCTAAGCGGCATCACCATGCCCAGCTCTTGAGCAAATTTCTGTAAAAACATGAGAAAAGCCCCGTGAGGATGACAGGCACTGTAGGCAGAGGACACAAGTCTGGGAGTCAGGGCCCTAGCCTCACATCTCACTTGCTGCTTGTGCTTGGCCTGGAGCCTCAGTTCATCTACCTCTCAAGTAGGGGACTGAGACCAATGGCTCCCACTAACAGGATTTAAAAGGGTAGAAGAGTGGGGTCAACTATGACTCTGGGCAGATGAGTCTCCTCATCATAACATTAAGAAAAGGCACCCCAAGCTGGGCTCGGGGGGCACCAGTGCATTCCCAGCACTCTGGAAAGCCAAGGCAGGAGGATCGTGAGCCCAACCTGGACAGTTTAGTGACTTAGTGATCCTATCTCAGAATAGAAAGACAAAAAAGGGTGGGTGGATGTAGCTGAATGAGAAGGCACAGAATCACCAACAAAAACAAAGTTAGAAAAACATTATGCTTGTGGGTTGAGCTCCAACATTCCCAAGGCCACAAGGAGTCGTCTGGTGCTGAGGGATGGAAGGGCCCAGCTCTCCAAAGCCATCATTTCACAAAAACAACTAATGTAGTGTAGAAACCGAGGCAAAATACTGGGGACGTCATCTTTCCATTGCTGGTGATAGAAGCCCTGCTAGGCAAGTGCTCCACCACTGAGCTGCACCCCCAGCCCTGACTCTTTATTTTTAAGAAAATTCCATTATTTATAGTAGATAAGTGTGAAGATTTGGGCTGGGGTTAGGAAGTGAACATTGCAGAAAGCGGTCAATTGAGAAGCACAGGGGTGGAGCAAGAAGCAAAGACTTAGAGCCTAAATGCATAGAAAGGATGGCTAAGGCTCCCATTCACCTAAGGGTGACATTCGTGGTGCTCTGCTTGGCCTTTGCATCATGCCCCTCTCCCTTTGTTCTTTTTAAAAAATTTTTTTATTATTTTATTTTATTTTTTTCTTGTTTCAGAACTTTTTTTTTTTTTTTTTTTTTTTTTTTTTTTTTTTTTTTTTT
>PVJA010025595.1:7454-30663 GCA_004027025.1 Myocastor coypus
TTTTTTTTTTTTTTTTTTTTTTTTTTTTTTTTTTTTTTTTTTTTTTTTTTTTTTTGGTCTTTTTGAGACAGGGTCCCACTATGCAGTTCAGGCTGGTCTCAAAGTCGCACTGATCCTCCTGCCTCAGCCTCCAAAGTGCTGGGATTATAGGCATGTGCCACCATGCCTGGCTTTGACTTCAAATTCTGGAGAGGGTATTTCTGCCTTTCTTTCTAGCTAATCCCTGTACAACCTGTAAGCTTTAGCTTAAGAGAACTACCTACAGGAAAAAAAAAAAAATGGAATAAAGACTAACAAGAAAGCATTGGCTTCTCTGCCTTTCTACCCTATGCCTAAAGCGGAGGGAGAATGTATTGGCAGGATTTCTAAATTGCAGTCTGAAAGAAGATGATATGCAGCTGCGAACTTTAGCAACTGTGGGAGGAGCATAAATCAGGCTGTCAGGTAAGGGAGGAAGCTACTGCAGTCCTTGGGCCAAGAAGATGGGAAGTGAGGGAAATTGAATGGGATTGGTGCAAAGAGGGCAATAAATTTAACCAAGAGTTAAGCCTGAATTTCATTATGCATGCGCTGTAATGCATTTCCATAGTAAGGTCCCCACCAGAGGGGAGACAACACCTTTCTGAATACATTTTAGGCAGTGTGCAAATGCAGGCCAGCGCAATAACTTCATGCTGTCTGGAGACCCCTTCTTCTTTAAAAGAAAAAGAAGGGTACATACCTGTATTCCCAGCGCTCTGATAGGATGGTAGGAAGATTGTAAATTCAAACCAAATTAAATTCCCAGCACACACACACACACACACACACACACACAAAATAATTCATTAATGATATTCTTTTGAGAGCCCACAAAAGTGAAGTGTGCCTTTTGCTACAACTATAAAAGTTCCCAACTCAAATGTTGGAAAGTGGAGGACATATGTAGATGGCAGACTGAGAAGCAAGGGTCTCGGTGATCTGGTGGCCTCCTCCTCCTTCCCTGAAGTCTGTGGGAGAAGATGGAACAGAGACAGGTGGAGAAGGATGCCTTGAAAGAACTAGCGGAACAGGACTCACATCTTGATAATTTAAGAATCGCTTTCTACACACCTTCCAAAAATTAAACATCCCCTTCTAATTTATTTTAGTTGAGTAACATTTATGCTAAGTAATGGCCAAAGCAATCTAGACACAAGTTACATAGGACACTGCTACATTGTGCTCCACATTAAACCTATTGGTTGGTGACTGACCACATGGATGGTGGTCCTAGCAGACTACAAGGAGCGAAGAAAGCTTGTCCCCTAGTGACACTGTGGCCTTCACAGCATCATAGCATCATACATTATTCACAGCTCTGTGGTGATGCTAAGAGCAACATCATTGTCTGTACTGCATAGTACTTGAGAATGTAATAAATATGTCACTGGCTTATATGTTTACTGTATTAATGACATGGTCAAAAACAATCATAGAGATAAAGGATTAATAAAGCATTCATAAAAATCATGACCTGTGTTTTCTTCAGAGATAATCAGGATCTTTGCAGCTTTGTAGGACAAAAAAAAAAAAAAAAGTCTAAAAGGTTACTAAAGTAAGACAAAGAAAGACCATCATTCTGTAAAACTCAGGATCAAATCCTTTTCAGCTCTGAACATAGATATGTTAGTAAATTTGGGCATGTCTACCTAAAAGTTGACATAATACATTTATTAGCCCCAAATTTATATAGTCTAGCCTGTAATCTCAGTAATGTGGGAGGCTGAGACACGTGACCCTAAGCTCAAGACCAATCTGGGAAATTTCATAACTAACCCCTGTCTTGAAATAAAAATAAAAAGGACTGGGGATGTCACTCCATGGGAAGGCCTTGGGTGGTTCAATCTCAAGTAGTGAGGAGACAAACATAAGAACTGCTAAACAAACAGGTCCCTAAATTTGTTCATCTCCCAGGGGACATCAACACAAAGTTGATTTAACACCAACTAAAACTAATACTCAAGATTCACACACGCATCATATTTGCAGTCTTTACAACATGCAGTTGTAGGATACCTCCCTCTACTGCCCTTGGGGGAACAACCAGAAGCCCCGTTCAGTGTCCTGAAGGAATGAACAGTCAGTGGATTCCAGGAAAAGCAAGCCTCATAAGACTAAGAACGCTGCAAAGAAGGCAGTCGTGTGTAAGGGAAAGACACCTCCCCTCCAGCCACGAAGCTACCAAGACCTCAGTCCCAGCGTTTAGGTAATAATGGGCCTGGGCCCGGCTCATCTCCTGAAAGCCAGCCTCCTGCTTTTGTGGGCAGGCCCATTTGGTGGTCTTCATCAGAGAGTGCCCCTCTCCCACTCAGGTCAGCGATCAGTCCTTCCTTGTCTTCCCTCTTCTAATTAAAACTTTCTCCTTGAAATTCACACTTTCCTATTTTATTTTAAAGAGAATAGAAAAATAATAGATAAGCCATTAGGAACAATAAAATTTTAAGAAAAAAACCAAGATAACTGGAATTATTAGGAGCAACTTTGGTTGTTACAGTACACATTGTCAGCTTCCACGTAGTTACTCAGATTACCAGATACAAGCACATAAATTTAGTCAAAGTAGAAATTTCGAATATTAATTTCTACCCTCAAAAACTAATAGAAATTAGTAGTACAATCATCTTAGCTATCCTGCATATGTACATACATGATTTTCCTTTTTTTTTTTTTTCTTTCTGTAGATGATACAGTATCTACAGGGTCTACAGGGTTTCACTACATAGAGCAGACTCAGAGTGATCCTCCTGTTTTCAGCTTCCCAAGCACTGGAATTACAGGGGTGCGCCACCACACCCAGTCTCACTCTCCATCTCAGCACCTCCAGTGAGCAGGGCTGGTATAGCATGTCTGGGATCAAACCCCAGCTGCTGCCCTGCTGAGCTATCACGCTGCACCCCCCTTTCCTTTTTTTTTTAACCCTTCCTTTTTTCTTTTCCCTCATTCCAATTGTGTATTCTCTTAAACAATTTCTTTCCCTTTTGTTATGCTTATTGTATCTTTTTAGATTTTGTTTACTGTTTCAAGTTTGTACACTAAGCAGACAATATGATGTTTACACATGTGGATCTGATTTACTTCACTTATGATTATAACTGCTAGTTGCATCTATTTACTTATAAATCCTCAAGTGTGTCTGTAGAGCTGAGCTATTCTCCATTGTATAAAATGCCACATCTTTTTTATTCATTCCTCTATTTATGGAAATTTGGGCTGTTTCCTAGATTTAGCTGTGATAAATTGTGGTGCTATAAACATGAATACACACATACTGCTGTGGCATGATGTTTTTAATTGTTCTGGGAAAAAATACCCAGACTGGGAAGAGCCGGGTCGTATGGGACTTCAAATCCTAGTTTTTGAGTATGCTTCACATTGCTTTCCATAGAGGTTGTACCTGTCAGTCCGCAATCCCACCACCCATGGAGGAGTATTCCTTTTTCCCCATGGCCACTCCAGCATTTGTCATTAGCTGACATCTTGCTGATAGCTATTCTTTCTGTGGTGAGATGAAATCAAATGACCAGTGCTGTTGAACACTCTTTCATATATTTATTTGCCAGTTGTATTTCTTCCCTATCAGAAATGTGTACTCATCTCAGATATCCATCTTTAAATTGGCTCTTTGAATTGTGGTGTCCTGAGCTTTTTTTTTTTTTTTTCTGTTATCACTAAAGCAACAACCCTTACTACCTGGTGATATTATACTCTGTTTTATCTTAGTATGTAATCCATCTAGCTATATAAAATGTTTATTTCAAATTAATGGCACATTAACACCAGCAGCAGCTTCACACGTCTCTTGCCTACATCATCATCTTTTGATTACGTTATTTCCTCATGCTTAGCTTACTGCACATGCACAGCTATCACATAGCCCCAGCATGTAGCAGGCTGCGCCATCTATGCCTGTGTCAGTTCACTCTATGCTTTTGTTCAATGATGAAAATGCCTAACTGTGCATCTCTCAAAATATACCTTGGGGCGATGGAACTAAGGTGTGTCACGTGCTTGTACTGAGTCCTCACAGGGAGTGCACATATGAACTGCAGATGTGTGCTAGTGAAGAAAACAAAAATTAACGAGCCCAGAGAGGAATACTGGAAGCAGAATACAAATATGAACCATTGAGACAGGAAGCAAAACTTTATCTATAAATCGTGATACCATGTTCAATCTCAAGAACAGAAAAACATCAATAAATTTCTAAATTTCAAATATTTGTGTAACCAATCACTTGAAGTTATCTGAATTCTCAGACAAAAGATTTGTATTATGTATTTAATATTACTTTTTTTCCATATTTAACTAGTCCTGAAGTAACACTATATTTTGTCTTTCAACTCCTTTCAAACATCTCTAAAACTTTTACTACATTATTTTCCAGGAAGAGAAGAGGAAAGAGTCCATAAATTAAGCAACCAACTGATATAATCCACCAGCTGGTTACTTGGTAGATTTTTTTTAAATGAGTAACATTTAGCACATCAAAAGAAATTACCAACAGAGTGAAAAGCAACCTACAAATTTGGGAAAGCAACTTAACTAATAAGCACTCAGACAAAGGTCTTCTACCTAGAATATATAAAGAATTGAAAAGCATTAGAGTACCAAAATTTAAAGACCCAATCCCAGTATCGGCATCTGAGAGGAACACACATTTCTCAGAGGAAGAAATACAAGAGGTAAATAAATAAATGAAAAAATGTTTCACATTACTGGCCATTCATGAAATGCAAATTAAAAAAACATTGAGATATCACCTCATCCCAGAAAGAATGGTTGTCATAGGTTTAAAAAAAAAAAATACAGGGCCTGGCGGGATGGCTCAGTGGTCTAAAGCGCCTGCATGGGAAGGCTTGGGCGGCTTCAGGGACCGCGGTTCGATCCCTGGCACCACATGCTGCGCCAGCCCTACTCTCCGGGCGGGCTGAGCCAGCCATAAAAATGAGTGAATAAACAAAGGTTCTGAAACAAGAAAAAAAAGAAATAAAAATTAAAAAAAAAAAATACAAAACGTTAAATTTTGCACAGAATGGCATTTCTTGAATTCCCTGGGCAACTTAGAAAACTGCAATGTTGAAGTTTTCTGAAAACTTTTATGACCAATATGCCAAGAAGCTCTAACCTAAAAAACTTATAATAGTTACGAATCTTCCCCCCAGGACTTTATTAATTATATAGGAAATCAGAAGCTACTGTCTAAGAGAAGCTCTAATGTAGAAGTGATAAGAGTATGTTATCATCTCAAAAAAATAGGACAAGAAATTTTGAAATTTAATATACCTACTATTGGTCATATTTCTAGTTTTCCTAAGGACAAAAAGAAAATCCTGCTATTTCTGTTGTAAGAAGAAGATGCATCTATTTTTATTACATCTAAGTGAAATTAGCCATCTCTGACTTTTCCAGAAATCTTGCTCCCTCTCCACTGCCCTCAAATTCAATAACGTTGAAGGAAAGGCCCTTTTTTCACTCTTCCATGGGCTGGGAAGTCTCACATCACAATGCTCTGGGATGAACTCCCAAGCGGGCTTTCGTTTCTGTTGTGGAAGCTGAAAGCCTAGAGCCAAATGCTAGAGCACCTGTAATCCTGGCACTCTGAGAAGCCCAAGAAGGAAGATTATGAGTGTGAGCACAGCTTGGGCAATTTAGCAATTTAACAAGACTATGTCTTAGAAGAAGAGGGTGACATGAAGGTGCAGTTCAATGCAGACACCCCAGTGCCTGAGCAAGCAAGAGCAAGAGGGGGAGGAGATGAAGAGGAGGAATAACTCTGATTTTGATGCTAGCTCTCAGAGTCCACCCGATGGACAATATCTATTCTGTTGTATGGCTCCTTTGTCACTGTGGCTACCTGTGCTAGTTGTTGGTTCCAACCTCTGCATTTTCCTGGGGCAGGAAGGTCATTCACAGTATGAAACAGTCACCCTTTCCTTTCATGTTACAATCAGGTGCAGCCTGATCAAGCTTTGGAAGCCTGAAACTCTGAATAAACAAATTATTCAGCTCTCTGTTTACCTGTCACCCCCAGCCAGGATGGAGGAAGTTCTTCTGGTGTCTTTCTAAGACAGGAAATCAAAGCACATTTTGCTACCCTGGGTTTGGATCTGAATCCAGTGTCACTTGTCCTGTCCATATCTGAGTGACCAAGTTTCTCTCAGTGTCACACTGTCATCTATAATCTTCTGACTTTGGCAGAGTCAACATAGCATCTTCTTTCTTCTCACATTTTTCCTTCTCCTTTCCCTCTTCCCTCTTCCTTCTTTGTAATATCTTTAAATGCAAATTTATGAGTGGAAGAAGTGAAAAACTGGGCAACTCAGGGGATTCTCTCCTAAATAACCAACTTCTTCATTCCAAGGAAATTTGTAATCAACTTTGTCCAGTAGCTTCCAGGTCAAAACTGCAGAAGCACCGCTACTCCAGGCATCGCTTACTGGACCCAGAGCGGCACGCATGCAACTGCGCAGCAGGGTCCAGGTGTTAACGTTTCAAAACTGTTATTTACCTAACTTCCAAAGGGCGCAAGTGGGCCTCGCAGGATGGCTCAGTGGTCTAAAGTGCCTGCGTAGGCAGCTGCAGGGACCGTGGTTCGATCCCCGGCACCACATGCTGTGCCAGCCCTACCCTCAGGGCAGCCTGAGCCGGCCATAAAAATAAATAAATGAACCAAATGGTACAAGTGGGAATATACCTGTACATTCTAGCCTCAAACTCTACTTCTCTAATATCCCTAAAGAAAAAACAAAACAAAGCAAAAAACCTAATAGAGTTGTACCTCCGTCCACAAACTTAATTCTTTCCACAATTCTGATTGCAAACCAAATTGGACAAGAATTAAATCAAATTCAATGGTTTAATGTCAACATTATGGTTGAAATTTGGTTTTGTTTCCATCCAGTTTGGTTTGCGATGAGAACTGTACGAAGAACTAAGTTCGTGAACTTAGATGCCACTGTCTGCAACCCTACACAGTCGCGTCTCCCTCCTTTCCCAATCCTCAAGCTTCTCCTGCCTCCCCAGAGCCTAGCATCGGCCCCTTCTATCCCACTCTTCAGCTCTCTCATGTTTTCTCTTTCGCTTTCCTATCAATGTTATGTAGGTCGACTTAACCTCTGGCTCAGGTTCCCTCTCCTGCAACTCTGGCTCTGTTCTCTGTCCAGTCTTTCACTATTTGTTAAAAATGTCTTCTAATTTTGGCCCTGCCTGGCTATTACCTGGGATCTTATTAAGTCTGCTTTCCTTTGAATATGAGCAACATAATGAATGCAAAGGGTGAACAGCAAGAGAAATCGCCCTGTAAATCATTTACAGCAAGGACTGGCATAGTAATAATCAAATAACTTTTTTTTTCCTTTTTCTTAGGAAACTGGTGCCCAGAGGCCATGCATTCCAAGGCAGAAGAAACAGGAAGGTGGGCAGTGTTTTCTTTTCTTGGGCGTCAGAGAGCACAAACTAACTTGAATACAATTATTTTAATAAGAATTTGGTGACAAAAACACCCAAAAGCAATTAAATCCCAAATTGTCAATCAGACAAATGACTTATTTGATACCATAAGCACATATTTGATACATTGACAAGGATTTATGGGCATCATGATCAAAGGCTTTAACTGAAGTATTATTCAGTGACAAAAGTTCACCGAGTCACTGTCGTAAAGTGACAAAACAAAGTCATGATAAGAAGCTACCGGGAGCTGGGGAGATGGCTCCGAGGCACAAGTGCCTGCTGGGCAAGTGCAAGGTCGTGAGTTTGAACCCCAGTCCCACAAAAAAAAAAAAAAAAAAAAAAAAAAAAAACAAAGAAGCTACCATAGCTGTCTGCACTACTTTGCCTTGAGATGTTTTCTGGAATCTGAATGCCTCTTTGGGTGATAGTTTTGGCTGTGCTCCTTTCAACAAATACTCAATCATAAAGCACAAGAAACTTCCAGAATGCTGGTCCTGCCATGGCTCCATCGCAGTGCTGTCTCTGCTGTTTCATTTTTAAAGTATTCTACATATAAGCAAGCTCATGTGATATTTGTCTTTTGCCTTATAATACTCACAATAATTTCCTATAGATCCATTTGTATCATTAAAACATTTCAGTATTTTTAAAAGCTGAATGCTATTCTATTGCATATATTTATTTCAACCAACCATTCACTAGTCATCATTTGAGTTACTTTCATAGCTTGTGCTGTTAATGATGTAGCAGTGTAAAGGGAAATATATACATCTCTCTAATACACTGACTTTAATTCCTCTGGGTGAATGCCCAGAACTGAGGTTGTTGGATAACATGGAAATTCTATTTTCAGTTTTTTTTTTTGTTTTGTTTTGTTTTTTTTGAGAAACTTCCATACTATTTCCTGAATTGGCTGTGTCAATTAGCAGGCCCACTAAGATGGCACAAGGGCTCCATTCTTGCTAGCACTTATAATGTGTCTTTTTGACTGTGGTCCTTCTAACAGGTGTGAAGTGATGTCTCATTGTGGTTTTTAATTTTCACCTGTCTTGTGTTCAATGGTATTGAGCATTTCTTTATCTGTGTTTCAGTAAAGTGTACGATTTCTTTTGCACAATGTTCTGAGTAGGTTTGATCTTATAAGTTAGCTCTAAATAGTTTTCCATTGGCATAATTATCAGCGTATATCTGACCCTACCCTGGAGAGAAAAATTATGAACTTTGAGCTTCAATAGAAAGATCAAGAATTCTATGGAATTGACTGAAGCCAGTGTACTATTTAGAATGAATAATATTGAATAGCATAAGTCACTACCAGACACACTAATCCATCACTCCTTAAAGTAACACAATTAATGTGTGGCATTTATTTCAGTGCTTGTCGTTATTATGAATCATTTAAGACTAAATGAGCAGACAAGAATAAAATGGGAAACAAAATATAAGTGCTAACAAGTCTGCAAACTTACTTCAGATTTCCTGATTCTTTTTATAAAGTGATTTTACATATTCTAAGACAATCCGATCAAAGTGGAATTATTTTATAATTCAGAATTTTGTGTTACTTTTTCTTAACACTCTAACAATAGCATTAGATGGCAGACAACCTAAAGATAGTTAGCTGTCAGCCAGGGAGAGAACTACCACTTTAAATGTTGCATTATTCTGAATGATTTCTAATGCTCATAAATAAGTAAAATCTTAGGAACTAGTTTATAAAACTGATGATGAGTGTGGGGCCCTGTGGGTAGCTGGGAATGAGCGATTTGCATGACTCCCCACACATCCTATAGAATGGAGTTAGAGCATTAGCTTGTGAATATAGACCTTAACATAGTCTTTTTCCTTTGACTAAATAAAGCATTTTCTTTTTCTCATGACCCTAATTTCTACATTTCCTTCAAAACTTTTCTCATTTAAAAAGCCTTTTTTCATAATGTCTAATCTGATCTAGGTGTTTCTTAATATGGTAAAATATGTCTCTATGCACAGATGTAGCAGAGAATTCAGTGGTGGTATTTTAGGTGTTTCTATACTTAAGTATATTAATAAATTCAGAAGCTCTGTCTTATTTGGTGCTGTACCTTCAAAGTCTACCGCAGTTCCTGGAAAAGTCTACATATTCTATCCAGTTTAATATCTGTTAAATGCATAAGACTGAATATGCTCCAAATACCACAAATATATCTCAAACAAAATTCATTATACCTTTCCAAAGACAATAACACCTCAGTTCACGTGTACTTCTGTTTGAAAACAGTTCAGTTTGCAAGGAAAAACCTTCAGCAAAATTTTGCTTCTATTTGCATACTCTGCATCAGGTGACAAACATGACCACCACTGTCTTCCCATGTAAAACAAATTAAATTTGCAAAATGAGGCAACACTAATTGTCCCCATTTTTATTTTAGCTGTGCCTTCCAGACTCTACATGAGAAGCTTTCTAACCATTCCTCAGTCCTTGAATCTATTCTCCAGCTAAAGGTCATTTATTTATATCCACAATTTTCCAGGCTTCTTGCACAGACTCTTCAGGCTTCTACTGCAGTTCCTTTGCCTTGCACAGCAGGCTCTTTCACCTCTGACACAGACAGACCTCAGGAGCTCCCAGGCCTTTAGCCTCCACCTGCCCCCAGGTTGCTCTGGCTCTCAGCACGTAGGTAGCCACTTGCCTTTTCCATCTCTGATGCTACCGACATCCACTATGACTCCTCAGTTTCTAATCCTGGAATCCTAGTAAATAAATTCCTTTGTATAAGTAGGCATAGATTTTATATTGTTTCAGTTCCTCTTGAGAGCCCCAACATGTAAGTATTACAGAAGCAAAATAATTCAAGAAGCAAATAAGCATCTTAAGACATTTATTGGCCCTGCTGCTAGTTTGGGACTATTCCTAGGTATACTTGACTCATCTCCTTCACCACTCTATTTCTTAAAATTCTTAACAGAGCAAAGGACAACAAGGCTGAAAATCTGAATTCTTTCTCCACATCCATCAGGGAGACACATAAATACCCATCCAGAAAAAAATCTGTGTTCTAAGCTATGAACTAACAGCGGGGAATGCAGAGGTTGGTGTGAATCACAGGATCCGCGCTCTGCGATCCTGTGATGGAAGGAAGCTCAGCAGAACAAACAGATGAGCGATTAACAGGACTCCTGGAGCTGCGCAATTTCCCAAGATGAAAAAGATTTAGACCTTCTCTGCTGAGGAATGTCTTTACTAACTTTTTATTACACAAATGTATAAAGTTATATCTGAGTAAAAACTTGCATTCAGATGAAATAAATCTGATCCAGTATATATATATATATATATATATATATATATATATATATATATATATATATATATTTTTTTTTTTTTTTTTTTTTTTTTTTTTCCACCAACACTGGAGGAAACTGCTGACCTCAAAATCCATTCTAATTCCAGCAACTCAGTGCTATGGAAAGGGCTTGGTGGAAATAATACATTATGCCCTAGATTAGAAACATTAATAACACTAGAAAGCTGAAACACTCGAGTTCTTGCGTTCAGCATTTACAAGGGAAAGGAGTTAATACAGGACACATAATTCACAGCATTATGTTATAATATTTACCCAAAGAATCAAATGCAAAGAAGTCTGAGAGGTCTGTCCAAACAGTAGAGACACAAAAAATCCAGCCGAGGATCTGGATCCCACAGTAATGTTCTATATGAGTCCAACTGAACATGTAGAGCTCATAGCAATATGCTCCAGGAGTCCAGCTGGAGGCCCAGAGCCCAGGACCGTGTTTCATGCAAGCCTGTGTTAG
The DNA here is from genome assembly GCA_004027025.1 of Myocastor coypus. NCBI lineage: Eukaryota > Metazoa > Chordata > Mammalia > Rodentia > Myocastoridae > Myocastor > Myocastor coypus. The sequence continues at coordinate 18,726 of PVJA010025595.1, forward strand.
GGACCTACACTGGGAAGGCTCAAAGGTCAGTGGTGGAAGGTCAAAGGTTTGCACCAGCAGGATGAAGGATCTGTGCCAGCAGGCTCAGCCCTACATCCAGGATCTGCCCTACATCCAGGAAGCAATGCTCAAGCTAAGGGCCAGAGCTGCACAAGAGAACCACAGCCATCCTCAGAGACAGGCAGGACCCAAGATTGTCCTTCTAGAAGAGCCAACATCCAAGCTGTATCAGGAAAACTGGTGTGACTAGTGTGACCCTCCAGGAGGATCCATAGCATTAGCCACTTCTCCTCCCGTTCTCCTTTTACGCTGTTGGCAACCATCCTCGGTGGGCCATCCACACACAGAGCTGTGCTCGTTCAGTTCAGCTGTGTGTTACAAGCTGTCCATTGGTCAACCCATCACATGGGTCTAGGTAGTTTGTCTCATTACAGGACTCAGGTGTTCAGGCATAATACAGAAGGGAACTCACCCTACAGAAACACTGACAGGAGGTCCGACTGAGTCGTCTCTTCTCTAGCAAAACTTCCTCTGCCCATGTAGAGTTCTACATGTGGATACTTAAAGTGATGGAAAACTTCTGGAGTTTTTCTCAATAGCTTAATTTTAGGAACTGAGTTTTACATTGTGTATGTATGTACACAGACAGGAAAAGAAGAGATATAGACTAATATCATAATTAAACTATTATTCAGTTTTCTTTAGAATTCTCTTAAAAGGAGATCTATATTGTCTAAAGATTAAATGAAATCAGTATTAATTTAAAAGCATCCAGTAAATCTATATTATTACAAAATAAATATATGCTTTTGTCTTATATTTGAGGAATAATAAATTATATGTATTATTATTCACTAACATTGGTAGTGAATGCAAACTACCAATAAAATGTCTGTTTGGGTTAGCAAATACCTTATTGCTCAAATAGAGTGTTGATTAAGAGTTACAATAATAAGAAACTTTGGAGGCACACTGTACAGAGTACACAAGAAAATGAGTTCCAAACCTCTAGCAGTTGATATATGTTGAGGAATGACAAAACTAGGTAAATAAACAACTCTGCACCTTAAGTAACCAAAAAAGAATGAAGTGAAAGAAAAACTTTGGAACGTACAATGCTGTGTTTTCAGTAAAATGATGTGCAGTAGTTCTGGGCTTTAATGCAACCCCCATCTAATTCATATTCACGGAAATGAAAAGTCTGAAAGTGCCATCTTTATTTTGGAAAATCTTCAGTTCTAAAATTAAGAGTATAATGCCAACCACTTTGTAGCACTAGCGAGTGATTTGTGCCATGAATGTAAAATGTAGAGCAACTGCATCCCCGAGAGAATGGCAAAGCACTTTGAGATTTGAGAGTAAAAAATTAGCACACCATATGTACATCATTTGATTTGGAATGATGCGGACTGAAATTATGGGCAGTTTCACTCATGGGTCCCTAAACTGCACTGGAGGCCATGCACCAGAAGGGCCTCTTGTACACAGTTGATAAAGACCTGTAGTCTTTCAAAAACAGGACTGCAAGACCATTCTGAAAGACATGATGAGACCAGCAAGATGGAAATTTGTGTCTCAATCATAGAGAAAGTAGAGAGCAGTATAGCAGTACTGTCCCTGCGCCTATCTCAGCAGGCACGCTAGTCCGCTGAGCTATTTGGCAGCCCTAAAAAGACTTCAGTTAATGTTTTGTTTCTCAGATCATACCTTGGTCATCCCATCTCAGCAGTTTTTGTTTTTGTTTTAATTGTTGCTGCACATATAAGATAATTTTATGAGTATTTTCTTAGAAGTGTCGAATAATTCTTGTTTGGCACTGGCTTTCCTTTGGAAAATAGCTTCTTAGAAGCATGTGTCTTTTACATTATTTTATATGTTATATTTATATGTTTGTAAGAGGTACTGCTACGCTGCTTTAGGAAAATATATGCAAAGTCTCACCAAATTCAATAAACAAACAAACAAACAAAAAATCACATCTTTTGTTTCTAAGCCTTTCCTCATTGTTCTGGGTGACACCCCAACCAGTGATGTTCTTTGGAATCAGAGTGGAGCCCTACAGCAGAAGGAGAGACAACGCACATGATTTGCTGAAGCTTTCATTTGTAAATGGCAATGTACAGCCATGCTGCTACGGGTCAAAGCACAGAAAAAGTACACAAAGACCATAGCTCACAACAGGCATGCGCACAGCTCCCGCTGCTCGCCATTGCCGTACATTTCCTGAGAAACATGAAATTACACATTCAAGCCATTAAAGTTATTGTAGGAGGCAAAGCAGAATGTTGTTCCGATAAACACAGAAATACATAATCAAGGGGCCCAGCAGGATGGCTCAGTGGTCTAAAGCGCCTGCTTAGGAAAACTTAGGTGGCCTCAAGGACCACAGTTTGATCTCTGGCACCACATACTGCACCAGCCCTGCCCTTAGGGCAGGCTGAGCCGGCCATAAAAATAAATAAATAAACAAACAAAAGTTCTGAAACAAGAAAAAAAAATAAAAATAAAAATAAAAATAAATACATAATCAAACTTCACTCATGGGCTTTTGGGGGGGGAAATAGCCAGAGGAGTATTATTTTGACTAATAATTATTTAATATGCTAAAAATTAAACCTACTTAGAAAAATTTGCAATTAAGACAAACATATAAATATAAAATAATGTAAAAGACACATGCTTCTAAGAAGCTATTTTTCAAAGGAAAGCCAGTGCCAAACAAGAATTATTTGGCACTTCTAAGAAAATACTCATAAAATTATTTTATATGTACAGCAACAATTAAAACAAAAGCAAAAACTGCTGATGTGAAGTGATCAAGGTATGATCTAAGAAACAAAACATTCATTGAAATATTCTTAGGGCCCGCCAAATAACTCAGCAGACTAATGTGCAGGGTCAGATACACACAGGGACCTGAACATGCTGTAGACTCGTCCCTAAAATTAAAAAAAAAAAGAAAAAAAATTTAAAATATCTTAAGCTTGATAATGAAAAGCCATTTAATATACCCAAGACTCAGATATGCTATGAAAGACAAATTTTATCTCGAAAAGAATTTTGCAGAGTCATAAACAGGATCATACACTATAAAATATATTCATATTTAATAGAAAAGGATTGTGGAGGCTTTAGAAAGAGGACATTAATCTTATGAAAACTGCTTAACTTAAACATGTTTAACATTAAAATATAGTAGCATTTTATATTGACTATAGAAATAACATTTTTTTTTTTTTTTTGGCTTTTTTGAGACAGGGTCTCTCTATGTGGTTCAGGCTGGCCTTGAGCTCACTTTTGTAGCCCAGGCTGGTCTCGAACTCATACAGATCCTCCTGCCTCAGCCTCCCGAGTGCTAGGATTACAGGCATGTGCCACCACGCCCAGCTTTAAGACTTTTTTTTTTTTTTTTGAGAAATAACATTTTATGTAACATTACCGAGAACAAAATCTCTGCCTACATTAAGAATTTTAGAGACAAATATTTGATTAAGGAAAGAAAAAAAAGGAAACAATGTATTTGTAAAATGAATTTTAGAGCCCACACAGAAGACTTGATGTTCCACGTCTATGCTCTGGTTATCTGGGGTCAGGGGTGTAGCTCAGCAGCACAGATGCCTGCCTGGCAGGGACAGGGTCCTAACTGTGATTTCCAGGACAATTAATGAATTAATGCCATCACTGCTGGAATTATGTATTAAATTTTAGAAGAGAGTGATATGGAGAAAAAATAGTCAAATTATAGAGCAACTTCGAGTTCTTCCGTAGCTCTCTGCACACAAATTTTCATCCTGGAGTTCTATTTCCTTGCATTTCCTTCCCTTCCCTTCGTTGCTGTCTCTTCTTTTCTTCTTTCCACTTCTTCCTTAAACAGAGTATACTTCCTGTAAAGTACCCAAATATGAATGAATTGTACTCACACAAATATCTAAATTTTATTTAAAATTCATTAATCTATGTTATAAACTCATCTCATTAAAAATTTAACCTTGTTGGTGCTTTCAGGTTAGTGGAATGGTTTAAGTGCCTATTTGGGCAACCTCAGTCAGGCACAGAGGAGAGCAGTTCAGTCTCCACCCCTACCCTTCAGGCAGCCTGAGCCAGCTAAAAAAAAAAACAAAAAAAACAAAAAAACTTCTTAACTTTTGTTGGGAGTAGCAGGAAGCCAGGAATTTGATCAAGTGTGTGTAGGTGGGACTGGGCCTCCCTGCCTGGAGGAGAAAGCTACCCCAGTGCTGAGAAAAATATCCTGTTGAGAAAAACATCCTGTCTGCTTCAGGCTGGCTATTGGTTGCTGTGTAGCCTTGTGTCATGGGATACAAACTTTGTAGAAGTATAAATAAAGGATCGTTTCTGTGTGCGTTGAGTTAGTCTGGCCCATCAGGCAGACTGGCGACCACCTAGCCCAACTTGTCTTCTTGTCTATTTTTCTCATTCCTGATGCTGTGTCTCCCTGGGGTTAAATCAATTCTCAGTAAGATCAATGGATCCCTACATTTATGGATCCCTACAAACTTTAAGGGCTGGGGAGATAGCTCTGGGGTACAAGTGCTTGCCTGGTAAGTGCAACGTCCTGAGTTCCTGAGTTCAGTCCTGGGTTCTGGAAAAAAAAACAAAAAACAACCTTGTTTATTTCCAACTTCTGGCAAAGAAGTGTCACTAATTTTATTTTTTTTTTTTATTTTTTTATTTTATTTTATTTTTTTTTTTGTCTTTTTGAGACAGGGTCTTGCTATGCAGTTGAGGCTGGTCCTGAGCTCACTTTTGTAGCCCAGGCTGGTCTCGAACTCGCACCAGTCCTCCTGCCTCAGCCTCCCGAGTGCTGGGATTACAGGCATGCGCCACCACGCCCGGCTAATTTTATGATTTCCTTAAGAGAAATCTGTGAATTGTAATGTTAGACTGTAGTAGCAGGTGCTTATAATATCTAATTTTCGTAAAGAAGAAAAAAGTTAAAGCAACCATTAATACTCAAAATTGTATTCAACTGTAACTTAATCATCTGTTTTACTGTTTGTTTAAGTCAATATAAAGCAGTCTTAGATGTAAGGATTTTAAAAATCAGATAAGGGCCAGCAAGATAGCTTAGTGGACTAAAGTGACTGATTAGTTAAGCTTAGGCAAGTGCAGGGTCCGTGGTTCAATCCACATCACCTCATGGCATGCCAGACCCACCCACCATGGGTGGGCTGAGCTGGCCCAAGTGCAAAGGCAGTGGTAAGTGACTGTAATCCTAGCACCGGGGAGGCTGAAAGCAGGAGGAGCACTATGAGTCCGAGCTGCATTGTGAAACCATGTAACAACCAAACACATTAAGAATGTGTTAGTTAACTTATGAGGAGCTAAATACTCAAGTTCAATCCCACATCTGTGTGGGATTCATTTAATATTTTATAGCTAGCTTTTACTCATTCCTAAAGGAAATGATGACTTTCTCTATGGGGCATTCTATAAAGGCCCAGTGGCGCCTAGTGTTACATGAATTATCTTTCTGTTACTGGACACAATACCCAACTTTCACAACTTAAAGGAGGAGAGGTCTAATATGGCTCATGTTTCAAGGGGATTTAGTCCATGGCAACCAGCTCTGAGGCAGAGACATCATGGAGGAGAAGCCTAATGCAGCAAAGCTGCTTGGTTCATGACTTGAATGCAGAACAAGGGAGTGGTGCCAGAGAGGGTGGGATAGGAGACCACACGGATGCTAGATTACCTCTCAGGACTCCCAGGCACAGCCAGAGGTGTGCTCTACCAATTCCCCTACCTGACTCCCAACCCAAGCAAGTAGACACAATCAAGCTCAACTGTCCCAGGTGTGATATGTGAACCCAGGAAAGAACATTCATTGAGCATGGAAGAGGAGTAAACTTGAAAAACCATGGTTCATCAATTACAGGAAGGTTGTAAAGCATAACTGTAAAATTTAATTTGAAATATACGTGTTATGTAAGTACCATGTACTAATCGATTGCACCACTGGAGTTCATTCCAACCTGAAATATACTTAAGATATAAAAAACCATTTGACATAGGAAGACAAGTAGCTAAATGCTCTCACTCTGAAGAAAAGTCACCCCATCAGAGCCATGGTAACACCTTTTATCAGCTTTTCAAACTTGGGCAACAGACAACGGATTGCTCTGCTGTCCTTTCTTGATGGACAATGGTAATGGCTCCTGCATGAGAGGACTGAGGATTTAATAGAGCTAATGATCTATAGTAATATATAATAACTTGAACATAGCATTGTATAATTGTGAATGCCTATTACTATTATTTTTATCTTTTTGAGACAGGGTTTCACTGTGCATTTCGGGCTGGCTTTGAACTCATGTTTTAGCTCAGTCTGGCCTCAGATTTACAGTGATCTTCCTTCCTCAGCTGCCCACATGCTGGAATTATGGGCAAGTGCCACCACCTGTGTCCCCTTACAATTTTATCTATAAAATGGACCATAAACTGTGTAGAAATTCCTTTATTCATAAAATAACTTTCTCTAGTACATACACATGCAGATACACTTCTAGAATTCAGCCATGGCTACCAGGGCTATTTTGATGAGAACTAGCTTTAGTTTTCTTACAAATGTCACAGAAACAGCCATAATAATACTATTGGAATGAACTCAATAGGCTTGCAGATTCAGTTCTTACTGCTCTATCATCCATGGCTTGGGACAGTATATGTCTAGATAAATGAAATATGTTCGCGACCCATACTCCTGTCTTTAATCTACATGGTTGGCAGGGTCTACAGGGTCTCACTACACAGGCTGGACTCTGAGTGCTCTTCTAGTTTTAAGACTCCCAGGCACTGGGATTGCAGGTGCATGCCATCACAGTCAGTCTCAATCACCTTCTCAGTGCGCCCCAGGAGTGGGGCCAGTCGAACCTGGTCCCTGAGCCTGCCTAAGCAGGTGCTTTAGTCCTCTGAGCTATCTAGCCAGCCCATGATTCACTGCTGAAATAAGAATGTCATGAATTATACTTAAAATATGGTAAGAGGTAAACTAAAAATATAGATTTAATTATATTAGGACAAAAGGATAAGGAAACAGTTATAAATCAACAAACTTTTTCTATGGCAAATCAATAAACCAACTGTTGACAATAAATCACTTTAAAACAATTAAAATTAGAAAATCTAAACATTATGTAAGGAAATTACTAGTGATATAAAAAGGAACTATAAAAATACATATAATGAATTAAAGGAACCACAGTTGCTCTTAGATGGAAAACTAGGTTTTAGAAAAAATAAAGCAAAGAATTAAATTCTCTTTTTAAATGCTATTTTATATATAATATTTTATGGTATACAATTTTTTTTGGCCCAGTACAGACTGTAACACAAGAAAGCACATAAAAACAATGAAAATAGAAATGTTGATTTTCTTAAAAGATTGCTTGCTTGCTTATTTATTTATTTGTTTGTTTGTTTGTTTGTTTGTTTGGTACAAGGTCTTGCAACACAGTTCAGACTCCTAATGATCCTCCTGTCTCAGCATGTGCCACCATGCTTAGCTTCAGCGGCCGGCTCAGTGTGCCCAGGGATCCAGGCAGGCATGTCATGTGGTACCGGGGATCTACCTCAGGCCCTTGAGTGTGCCAGGCAGGCACTTAGACCCCCAAACTATCTTCCCAGCCAGAAGTTGTATCAATTGTTACTATAGATACAATATTTACACATGCATGTCTGGTTTATTTCACTTAAGAGTAAATAAATTAAAGAAAGAAAGAAAGAAAAGTAAATCCATGGGCTTCTGTGATACAATAATAAAGAAGTTTTCTTCTCTTTAATTTCTATTGTTCCTGTAATCCCAGCACTTGGGAGGCTGAGGTAGGAGGATCAATATGAGTTTGAAAGCAGCCTGGCCTACAAAATTAAGCTCAAGGCCAGCCTGAACTGCATAGTGAGGCCCTTTCTCAAAATGACAATAAACAAACAAACAAACAAACAAATAAATAAATAAGTACTATTGCAGAAGCCAGGTGTAGTGGTACATGCCTATAATCCCAGCACTCCAGAGGCTGAGGCAGTAGGATCATTGCAAGTTCGAGACCAGGCTAGGTACAAAGTGAGATCAAGGCCAGCCTGAACTGCATAATAAGATCCTATCTCAAAAAGACTAAAATAAAATAAAATAAATGTTTACTGTAACTTTTGCCTCTTTTAATGTACTTTTGTGCATATGTGGATATGTACATATGATATGATACATATGTGTGTGTGTGTGTATAATCTTAACTTTCCCTTAAAGACAAGCTAATACTAGTATTTATTTGTTAATGTAATGCCATTCTAGTTCCAATATAGCATCTTAAATAGATGAGGTACAAGGATTTTGAGACAAGTCTTGGAAAAGTATGTGGATTCAAAATTTCCTGTGTGACAAATGCTCTTGCTCCAATGATTATTCTTTGAAAATAAAAGATGTATTCCTCTTTAAAAATAATGTTCAAAAGGTCAGGGAGATAGCTCCATGGCACAAGTGCTTTCTTGGCAAGTGCAAGGTCGTGAGTTCAAACCTTGGTCCAGCCAAAAATAAATTAAAAAAAGAAAATAAAAATAAAAATAACATTCATACCATTTTCATACCATTGTCTACTCTAATATATATATATATATACATACATATATATATATGCTGGTATGTATGTTACAGCAAACAACTATAAAATGAAATTATTTATGGAGAAAGAAGATCAGTAGCTGTATGGGGTGTCTGAGAAACATCGTCTCAGGAGCAGTTGGCCAGAGGGTTTTTCTCTGACGATTCTAGGTGAAATGGGCATGCAATTGCCTATTTCCATTGGGAGCTCCTCTAAGGTACTTGCTCCAAACTGGAAAGCCCCTGCTGCACGACCTTCTAACTAGATACCTAGCTGGCCTAGGTAAAGTTCTCATCTTAACATAGGAGTCTCATTCTTTTTTTTTTTTTTTTTTTTTTTTTTTTGTCTTTTTGAGACAGGGTCTCGCTATGCAGTTCAGGCTCAGTTTTGTAGCCCAGGCTGGTCTCGAACTCTCACCAATCCTCCTGCCTCAGCCTCCCGAGTGCTGGGATTACAGGCGTGCGCCACCACGCCCGGCTAGGAGTCTCATTCTCATCAGTAATTTTGCATTATTCTCAGTGGTCTTCTATTTTCCTTGAGCTCTTGCTTAGGTAAATGAGGCATTCTCTGACTTGGCTTCCGATATTATGCATAGTATTTCAGCTAATATATTAGCATTTTAAACAGATTATGTAGTATAGTTTATAAACTAGACATATTAGTAAATATATATTTTATAGAACAATATCTCCTTTTATCTTTTGATATGGATAAATGACATGAAGTTTTAGATAAAAAGGAAGAAGAGAAAATAGTTTTCAATTTGTCCAAAATCATCTCCATCAGAGTTTCTTCTTAGGGAATTTTCCTACAAGACAAGTAATTCATTTGTTGGGATCCATCTTCTGAATATTTCTCTGTCTTTATGTACTATAGCATTTGTATAAAGATACTAGTTATTACCTTTAGCGAATCTAATTGGATAAAGCTAGTATAGTTTTGTCTTAAATAATAGCGTATTTAATACTCCCAATTTTCGAATAAAATTGTATTCTGAGCTATACGGTGAACTTGCAAGTTCGGAGGACAGCATTGAACTAGTCTAGGGTTTTGCTATGAGCCCGTGTTCTGCTCAAACCTTAAAATTTCAATGCAGTTCCCATAGTTCTAGGTCCTCAACTATGGTCCATTTCTCCCATGGAAGTAATTAATTCTAGTAATTGATTTCAGTTGATTTCAGCTGACACAGATTCTCTCTCTCTCTCTCTCTCTCTCTCTCTCTCTCTCTCTCTCTCTCTCTCTCTCTCTCTCTGCCCTATTAGGATAGTGCTTTATGTTCCTATCAGCTGTGAGTGATAAGATCCTGTTATTACACAGTGCAGGGACCATAAGTGGAGAACCACTGTCCTAATCAGCAAAATGTCATCTGAGGTCTCAGTGTGGAACAGACTGCTGGACACGTTCTGCGCTTCCCTTTTGGACAAAAAGTGACAATGTCTTGTTTTCAACTTTTTCTGTACAAGACTCATGGCAGCAGGAGACACCTCCCTGGTTAGCAGTCCTCAAAGGAAGTGACAGCCAGAGTAGACTAGGAGGGAAACTATTGGATTAGTGACCAGATGTCACTGCACAAAATAGGAGATAAAGAAATTCACAGGAACTTTTCTTTCTAATAGAATCCTGGCATTTCTGTCATTTATTATCATATTTAGTTTCAGAGCTGAATTTTAATTTTCTTTTTCTTTGCTTTTCAGTTATTTTAGCAAATTTAATTTCCCCACCAGCCCTGGGTAAATGATTGTTTAACCCTAACTAGATAGTGTCAATGAACATGCAAAGATGAAAGTGCGTTAGTAAAGCAAAATGTCATACTTATCACAAGTATCCACACTTCCGTTTTTTAAACAATACTTGCCAATTGCCTAAATTCCACCAGTATTTCATGTATGTCATGCATTTAAATAATGTAGAAGAGACGGAAGGATCTTACTAACCTATGGCAAATTAATTTTCATTTCCTCCTAAATGTCTCAGCATTTTCTTTTGTTTTCTCATTTGCAATTCATAATGTTAAGAATTGCAGGGCTGATTTTTAATGGCAAGTATTGTGGCTTAGAGAAGCATAAAGACGTGGAATTATTATGAAGAAAAATGTCAGGAAAATTTCTGATTTGTAAAGCTTTACAGATATCCCTAGTGAAAGATTATGCAATTCTGCCTTTTAAAGCATCATTATTAGCTTAGGGGACAGTTTCAATAATGGGCCACTTGCCTACATACATATGCAAGGTTCTGGGTTCAGTCCTCAGTATTATGAAAGAAACGTGTCTTAAGATATTTCATAGAACTTCTGAGCCTAAGTCTTGTAATATGTATTTAAAGCACAACTAAGGCTGTCTTTCTGCCCCAGAAGTTGTGAAATGAATCAAGTGATGATTTACTTGCAATTTTTAACAATAATTTGAAGTTAAGTTGTTTTATATTTATGGGTAGGCAACATGGTAATTTTATAGAGTGCTAGTTGGTTACCCCAATAATCACGTTGCCCTCTTTCTTAATAACATAGTCCTCTATTTTAGCCTTGTAGAGTACACACTGCCTTTCTCAGACACACTGCAGATAGAAGTACCTATAGAACTGCCTTCAGCCCCATCAGACATTGAAGGTATTTTTTTGGCTTCTGAAAAACGTCTCTTGATGGACTGCTTTTTATTTCGATTCCTCCTTTTGTCTCTGCCCTCTCTATCTCTGCTGTTAGAAAGGAAGTAATGATGTTTAGACAAGAAATCATGTCTGCAACTTGTACTCTGAACAACTGTGATGAAGACATTATACAATGTATTAACTATTGTAAAATAGTAGTAATAACAATAATAATAATAATAATAATAATAATAATAATAAAGAAAAGAAGTAGAGCTGGTAAGTAGAGTGTGCTAAGTAAAGCTCTTGATAAGCAGAGTTTCAGAAGCCATTTAGCACAGTAGTGTGACCCTAACTGGGAACATACGTTAGATTGCTGGAACAATGTTACAGAAAAGCCAGGACTTCCAGCTGCTGAGCATAAGCCTGCCTGAACTGGTCAGCTCTGCTGCTTTTTACATGGAAGGGAAAAATCTTCATCGTTAAGCCAGGACAGCTTTAGAACACTTTGCTATTTGCAGCTGTACTTAAAACTAATCATTAATTGGGGCTGGGGAGATAGCTCCGAGGCACAAGTGCCTGCTGGGCAAGTGCAAGGTCGTGAGTTCGAACCCTGGTCCCACAAAAAAAAAAAAAAAAAAAAAAAAAAAAAAAAAAAAAAAAAAAAAAAAAAAAAAAAAAAAAAAAAAAAAAAAAAAAAAAAAAAAAAAAAAAAAAAAAAAAAAAAAAAAAAAAAAAAAAAA
>PVJA010025596.1:0-30582 GCA_004027025.1 Myocastor coypus
TTATTCCAAATATTTTTCAGATACAAACTCTTTATTGCGCCACACATATCTACCTCTAATTCCTGCATACCAACTTTTCTCCTTTTTTAAATCAGAAAGAATACGCTGTGTTATTGATTAGCCAGACATCTAATGACTTCTTATCATGTATTCATTTCAGGGAATCTCATGTTCAACTTCTGAAAACTTTTTTACAAATATTTTTGTTCTTTCCAAATGCAGCAGGAGAGGAGAGAGGAGGCAACAGACACAAATCATCTGCAGGATAAAGTAAGCCAACATGTGTGTGTTTATTCAGCCCACAGTCTAGTTTGCCTTTGGGAAATGGAAAAGAAAACACAGCTATACACATGTGTAAATTTTCCATAAAAAATCAACAAACCAGATATAGTGGCTTACACATGTAATCCCAGCTGTTTAGCAGGCTGAGGCAGGAGGATGTCTAAGGTCAGCTAAACTGTCAGGATATCTAAGCTGTCTAAGGTTAGCTTGGGTAATTTAGCAAAATTACTCAAAATCAAGTGAAAAGGGAAGTTGGAACTGTAGTTGAATGTGTTAGCATTTCCCTAACATGTGAAAGGCTCTGAGTTCAGTCCATACAACTAGAGAAGTATACCTGCTAAAGGCCTTGTTTGTATTCATAAACTGAAAATTATACAATTCTCCAAATTTTAATTCTGTCTAGCAAAAACAAAAGCATTTGTGCATGTTTTCAATGGAACACACCAATGTCTTCTTTAAAAATGACTTTTAACTCACTACTTTTAATAAGACTATAAGCCCAGGCTGATTGATTTAATAATACAATGTATTTAGGCTTTGGTTTTTAATAACTAATTGTTCATCACAAGAGATTACTCTTGGGCTGCTCTATCCCCTTTTGATCATCACTTCATTACTGCAGAGTTCCTCAAATCAATTCTTCATTCATTCCACATGCATAAGTTAATGGGCAACTCAGAACATCTTTTATTTTCTTTGGGGGAAAGTAGTTACTTTGGCAGGAAATGGATATGAGCAAATGGAACAAGTGTCTAGGGCAAAGTAGCCCTTTGCTGTGTGGGGTAAGAGACCAGGGATGATTCATGAAAGTTCAGTCTGGAACTTTCAGAGAGAGGAAGCCTTCCAAGGATCAGGAGGGAGGAAAGTTGTGACCTTTCCTCTAGTTCCAAAATGCAGAAAATAGAGAGGACAGTCCAGAGCACCTCAGCATCTCGGCAGCCTGATGCAAATTTGCCATAAAGCTTGATGGCAGAGTAGCGTTTTGTCCCATGACACAGTGATACAAAGTCTATTTTGGTATAATGAATAAGAGTACAGATCCATTACATAAAACCATCTGAGTGCCAAGGATGACAAAGCAAGTCACACGGCAGGCCAAACTCATTTTACTGAGGCAATGTCTATCTCTAGCTCACTTTAGTAATCCACTGGGAAATCAGAACGGAAGATAGAAACACATCCAGTACTCTCGAGCTACAAAACTGGTACTGAAGAGTCTTGGAAAAGACCTGAGGTCATCTAGTCCAACCTTATAATTTTACACATTTGCTGAACAAATGAGGCATAGAAAAAAGAAATGGCCGGCTCAGTATCAACTGAGCTGCTGACAAAATTGCTTCTAGAAACAATGTAGATTTCTTGACCACCTGTAGGGCAGTGCTGTCCCTCTTCATGATATAGTCCATTGTCTAGTCATGAGTGTGACTCTTGAGAAAAGCTGTACTGAAATGTAATTCGCATAGAGTTTCTATCACTTTAGTGTCTTCTTGGAGTTGTATGAGTACCACCACAATCAATATTACACTATATTCACCACCTTGAAAAAAACATGCCATAGCCATTATCAATCATTCCAAAGATCAAACTTCATCTCTAAGTACGGGCACTGGACAGCCACTTCTCTGGCCTCTATCTTTATAGAGTTGCCTGCTCTGGACATCTCCTACAAATAAATCATAACTACGTGGATTCTGTTGACTGATCTCCTTGACTTAGCATGTTCCCAAGCTTTGTCCATGTTATAGCATCTATCATGGCTTTATTCTTTCATGTGAGTGAACATATTCTGTTGTATGAATACGCTGCATTGTATTTTTTCTTTCATCAATTCACAAATAATTGGAACGTTTTTCCTTTTTGCTTATTATGAATAAGACCTCAAGGCATTCTATGCGTGTGTTTTTGTGTAGGCACACCTCTCAGCTTCTCTTGGGTACATAGGCAGAAGTTAAATTGACCTTTTTAGGCAGAATCATTTCACATCCCCACCAGGCCTGTTCAGGTTCCATTTTCTTCACCTTGTTGCTCATACTTTTTTCTGTCCTTTTCATTATAACTGTCTTATCAAATGTGGAGTGTGATTTCAACATGGTTTTGAAATTGTATTTCCCTAATGATGAATGATACTGAACACCCTTTCATGTGCTTATTGAGTCTTGTTAACCTTCTCTGCAGAAATAACTTTTTTAGATTCTTCACTTATTTTTGTCTTTATATTTTGAGTTGTAAATGTACCTAGTACATTCAAAATGCTAGATTCATATCAGATAGCTGATTTAAAATATTTTCTCCAAGACACAGTGCTGTGCTGCATACCTATAATGCCAGCACTTGGGAGGCTGAAAACAGGAGGATTGCTATGAGTCCAATCTGTGTAGTGAGACCCTATAGACCCTGTACTAAATACATAAAAATAAAATAAAATATTTTCTCCAATCTGTACGTTGTATTTTCACTTTCTCAATAGTGTCCTTTCAAGAAGTAAAGTTTTAAATTGTAACTAAGTAAATTGTATCTATTTTTGTGTTGTTGCTTATGCTTTGGGGATTATATGTAACTAAAAAACCATTGCCTACTCTCACATCATGAAGATTGTATTCCAAAGTTTCTCTAAAAATCTGATAGGCTCAGCTGCTTGTTGAAGTCTTAGATTCATGTAAGTGTATGGCATGAGGTAGAGGTCCAAATTTATACTTTTGTACATGTATTATTTAAAGACTGCTTGTCATTCCATGGATTTTGGTTTCTTGTTTAAAAATCAGCTAGTCATAGAATTTTATTTTATAATGACCAAAGAAAAGAAGAGTTGGGATATATTATGTACAGGTACTAAGTTTCTAAGATGAATGTGATCATTACGTTTACCTGAAATATACTGATAAAATTAATTTCAAAAATAATATTCCATTATGCTCATTTATGACATTTTCATCTATTAATAAACACTTTGTTTCTATATCTTGACTTTTGGGACTACTTCTACAGTGAATTGGTTTTACAGATGTCTCAAGATAGAGATTTTATGTCTTTTGGATGCACATTTGTAAGAGGGTTCCTGGACCGAATGACAATTACATCAAGGAACATGCATAACATTTCCTGTAACTGTTGTCATGGCCACCAACAACGTGTAAGGATTATGTCTCCACATTCCCCATCAATGCTTGGCTTCTTTGACTGCTCATCGATGCCCACTCTAACAGGTGTGGGGCGTGGTCTCACTGTGCTTCTGGTTTGCATTTCCCTAATGATGTGCTATGTTGAGCATCTTTTCACTTATCCACTGGCATCTTTATATCATTTTTGGAAAAATATCTATTCAAGTCCTTTGCCCACTGTTTGTCATCAACTAATCCTCAATAAAGATACCAAGAAGATGCAGTAAGGTGAAAATTGTCTCTTCAATAAATTATGTTGGGAAAACTAGATATTAACTCCCCCCAAAAGGAAGAAAGAAATGTAATTTTATATCATGCTATACACAAATACCACCTCCCAATGCATCAAATATATAAACATGAAACACAAAAAAAAAAAATATATAGAACGCTCCATAGCATTTTTCACGAAAATGAGCCAAGCAAAAAAGTTTCCTAGAAAGCACTTAACTTTAAATCCCTGTGCTCTATGTCATTTTATCTGTTCTAATTATTCAAATTATATAACTTATTAATATAGACAATGAAGTAATAAACTCAGGAAAGAAACATGTACATTATCTGAACATATTACTCTTATAAATGATACTGACCACATTCATTTAGTAATGACACCTCCCTAGAAAAATATTTGAAATTATTTTATTCCTCCTATATATACAAAGACACTAATAGTTGATAAATAGCCTCTCTTCTTGATTATGGCATCTGTGGAATTGTGCAAAACGCAAAAGATATAATGGCATGAGCTCATTTCTCTTTTAATTTATTAAGTCATTTTTCTCCAGTAGACCTTTAGAACCTCTCAGTCATCTCAATTTTGAAAACTGTACCAGATCTTCTAATCCTCTAATAATCTCTACTTCTGTTGACCACACTCTTACAATAATTCTACAAATTACATACAATATTTTAGATGAGGAAACAGATCCTGGAGAGAGCAATCGTAAGCTAACTCAGCAATAATTGACATGGTTTACCTTCTAAGCTTTGTCTTTAACTTCTTATCTTCTACATTGTTATCTGTCCCCTTTCCATCTCCAGTTATCTCAACAGAAGTGCTACCACTTCCACTTTCTTTGATAACATGGGCGTTTAATTCACATTTACCTCATCTCTTGTCATCACCACCCCCTGGATCTCGCCAACACCATCATCACACCAATGTCGTCCTCCATAACAACACTCCAAATAGATTCAGTCATAGTTTCTACACAATTTTGTGTCATATCAAATGAAATCTAAGTGAAAATATCAGAAAGCCCTGGCTTTAACTTGCTTTGACAAACTAATGTTTGCCATCCCACGTCTGTTCTGTGTAGTGGTAGGGTGAATTCCAGGTATATCAGGGTTCTGATCCAGTTCTTTATGACTTTAATATGTGCCTTCTATGAAAGCACAGAGGTGGCTGTAGTGGGCATGGATACAATAGTCATAGGCAATGCATTAGAGGAATGTTGTATTCCTTTATTTTGAACACAAGAAAAATTCGACTGGCTGTGCAGTGCCTGGCCCAAACTCCTGCTCCCGGACCTGACCCACCATCCCTGAACTCCAGCCTGGACCCCGCCCACCATCCTAACTGGGCCAACCAGCAGACTCAGCCCTGGTCCATCCACTAATTCATCAACAACCCAAGCTCAGATTCCACCCACCTTCCTGGCCAGGGCTCACATTGGCCAGGTAAGAACTCTCTCAGCCCAAATACCTCCCCCAACTCGACAACTGCCCAAACCCTGACTGTACCCACAGTCCCCACATGGTCACCCACTGTCTTCACATGGCAGACCACCATCCCAACCCACAGGGTCTGGAGGTAGCTAGCCACCTGAGCTCTGACTCACAGACAGGCATGTCTGGAGGGGAATAAGCTTGGTGGATCCAGACCCAAATTTCCATAGGTGATAACTGTATAAGTTCACCAAAGTGCAGAGATCGCTGCTGTAAAAAAATGATAAAGACAAGGAGAAGATCCCATCCCAGGTCCTGAGCCACACAAAACAAATACAGAAAACACTACCATGGAAAAAAAAAAAATGGGAATCATTTAGAAGACATCTCTGAATCAGTAGCAGCCGAGGTAGAAAGATGAGTGCAGAAACATATAGAGCAACTCAGATCAGAGATAACATGTGAAGTTAAAAAAGAAATGTATGAAAAAATAGACTCTGAAGTGGAAAACCAACTGCAGAAACGTAAAGAAGAAACTAGAACAGAAATAATCTCTGAAGTTAAAAAAGACCTCTCTAAATTAATAGCATCTAAAGTAGGGGAACAACTACAGAAAGGTACACAGAAGAACAGAGCAGAAATAATCTCTGAACTAGAGAAAGGCTAACTATAATGAGAGACTTCAGTACTACTAAAGAAGACATCGATAAAAAAAAAAAATAGAGGTGAATTGAACGCAAAAATCTTTCCAAAGCACACCTTCCTGAATGTCATATTGCCATCAGTCACTTTCCTAAATCACTTACCAACAAGGGGAATAAAATTTCCATGAGTGGAAATGCTAACCCAGTGTTTCTCCCAACATGGGTCAAATGAAGCATGGCTGCTCTTCCTCAAAGCATTTGCTAGGAGACCACTACACCTTATGGAGCTTGTACCAGAAATGTCATTAAATACTTCATTAGTCTTCAGGTGACCCCACTTGATAGATTTCTTCTATGAAGGAATCAGTGAGTCAAATTACTTTCTGGCACAAGACTTTTATCTTAATATCGAATGGCATGTTAAATATTTGTAATGGAGACTAATCACACCACATCTTCCTAGGAGCTCAAGAAAGATGTGTCGCATTTCAACAGCAGGAGGCAGGAGAGGATACCTGAAGGCAGCTGGGCTTCTCCTGGGCAGGAAGAAGACAGTCTGTGCTACTCACATGCAGCCTGTCTCCCTCCTCCACAGCCAAAGAAAGACTTCTGTGCTGTCACCAGGACCTCCAATGGCTTCTAAGTCATTTGGGCCATCGAGTTCTTACTAAAAATACTTAGCTCCAAGATGTGCTCCACTTCTTCATAATCCCACATCCTTACCTTTTCCCATGCCTGCAGAATTAGCTTCTGCTCTGGGGAAACTTCGTGTGTCTTCTCTTCTGCCACAGATACGGCGGTGTTGCTTCCCTCTTTCCAGTGCAAATTCCATCCCTATGCCTTCAAGTTTTGACTTCTTTATTTATTCTCCTGTTGCCTTCCCGTTGCACACGATTTCCTTTCTCAAAAACCGAATAGAGACAACTTCAGAGGTTGCTGCCTCTCTTGATCGTATTCTCATTTCTTCAAAAATCCTATTTCTAAAGCTAATGTAGTCTGTGTCTATCTTCTCTTACTTCACCATTAAACTTCTCACCCTCTTGGAGTATACTTTGCATCCACATCACACCAACGAAGATGAAGTTAGAAATGCCATACGTTTTCTAATGGTCAAATCCAAGTAATTTTCTGCTTCTTAGGATACAATGTACTGCCTTCCCTATCCTCCTAGTCTCATTAAAATCACCTATTCTTCATCAGACTCTAAGATTCTGTTTCTGCAAAGAAATGATAGCTAGGTGGATAGATAGATAGATAGATAGATAGATAGATAGATAGATAGATAGATAGATAGAAAATTACTCACAGAAGACATGGAGAAAAGATAAATGGAACATCTTCTGAGATTCAACATAGAAAGTCAGTGCACAGACCTTGAAGAGGCATAACAATACCTGGCTCCAGCTGGGCATGGTGGCGCACACCTGTAATCCCAGCACTCTGGAGGCTGAGGTAGGAGAATCGGTGCAAGTTCGAGACCATCCTGGGCTACAAAAATGAGGTCAAGGCCAGCCTGAATTGCATAGTGAGACCCTGTCTCAAAAAGAAAAAAAAAATGCCCAGCTTCAATTCCAATGAACTTTGTGACTGATGAAGGTAAGCTTTTCTTTCCTATTACCTTGTGACTTTATATTATTTCTCAGTTTGGTTTAAAAAACAAGGAAAAGGGGGCATTATTTACTGGGTACACTTTGTGAAGTGACTGTACTATCTCATGGCATGTGGTCCTTAGGGTGAGTACAGTTTAAATCTCCCTTTTCAGAAATAGGGTTCCCTGTGTAAATCAGTGCTGCAAGCAACCACAACAGCTCCTTCACCTTCACGTTAGCAAGTGACCTAGATTAAGCATATACATGTTAATTTGCCTCTGAGCAACAATTTTTAGTTACACATGATTTTTATTCATTAACTAGGCCTAGCAAGAGATCTTTTTGGCAATACTCTTATTTTAGCAACTGGATAGAAATAGCCTTTGTAATTGAAAGCAACAAAACCTTTTCCATGACAAAAGGAAGAAGAAGAGGGATTCTATAAATCAGTTTGATATTCTCCCAGAACAAGGAGTCATTAAGCTATGGTTCGGGATTCTGTAACTGAACTCGTTCTGCTTAATTTGTGTTGAGCTCCCTCAGCTCTCACGTGGAAAGCAATGCAACTGGCTGGGTCAGCAAAGCCAAGAAGCCTCGAAATTCCAAGAGAGCCGCCGGTGCGCAAAGCCCACAAAGGCCAGCTTAGTTCTTCCGGTATTCCCTTGAACACAAGTCCTGAGCCAACAATCAATATATTTTTCAGCAAGAGGAAAACTATTTCACAGTATTTCTTAATTGGCTTCTGCTTCTTAGCTGAGGTAATAGAAGCCAATAACCAGTGAAGTAAAAATAATGACTTTAAACTTGAAAGATGCACATGGGGAAAATGAGGTTAAATCACTGGACCCTGTTACCAATTAAGGCTAAAAAAAAAAAAATGGGTTCAAATCAGATGATCCATAGCACTAATTAATGGTGGAAAAGGTAATAATCAAGGATTCATTCTGGTGCTTTATGACTAAAATTTACATGTTAATGATCACATGGAGAATTAGAATAATTGTCAGGAGTAAAGATGCTGCAGTACAGAACACCAAGGCCATTGCCATGGTGCTTCAAAGGCGGCTGGTAGGTCAGCAGGGACCAGCACTGTACACCTCACAGTGCATTTCCAACTGCATCCTGTGTGTCCTGGCCCCAAACTCAAATACCTCTTGGGTCAAGCAGGTAACAAAAATAAATGACCCAGATCCAGGTAACTAGTTCTCTCACTTGTCCTCTAAATTTCCAGCACAATTAGCTTCCTAATTTGTGGAATCCGGCGCAAGACAGAAATGCAAGACACTTTTTCTTACAAGTGGAAACAAAAGGCAGGAAAAGCACTAAAATATAAGGTTTTTCCTTCTACCTCCCGCTTCCTTTCTGCCCCACTCTTGACTCGCCTACCAAGATGTTTTAAAATTTTTATTGAATATTGCTCTTCTCCTGACACAGAATGCCCACCAGGTGGGTGCAGACCTAAACTGAAGGGTCATTCCCTTGCATGGCCTTCACATCTGGAGCTGACAGGTCTCAGACGGCCTCTGCCTGAGTCCTTTCCCTTCCCCATTCTCATAGATGAAGTGTTCGAGCCCGCAACCCTGGTCTATCTTGGTGATACAAGACAGCACTCTATCTGAGCCTCAGCGTTCCGCCTGCACATAGACTTGCATCGTGTTACAGGAACCAGGGTCACCTCATGTTCTCAGTGACACAAAGCCAGCCTGGTCTAGGTGCCATGTCTTCACTCTGATCCCAGATGCAACTCCGATGTGGATCTGCACGTGCTGTGATTTTGTCCTCCTTAGAATCACAAGTGTAGGTGACTAATGAACTATTGTTCATCTGATTAGCATCTAGAGTCATGTGTCGTGTAATCCCCAAGACTCTAGGATGGGAATTCCTTTCTCACCAACAAGGTGGAGGGTAGGTGTCACACAGACCCATGTGCCATGCTGGTGCCTGTGCCAGCATGCAGTTTGCTGACTCTAGGATCCCCCTCCCTGCTAGACCAGCCTCCCATGTCACAATCAAGGAGGAAGAAGTCAATGGGCATCTTCTCTTACCATAAGCCTACCAACCACACTCATGGCAGACAAGTAAGACCCAAGGATCCTGCACTCCCTGAGTCAGAACATGGCAAGTATCCATTCTGAAAGTAGATGAGGGTCTCATTCTTGCTAAGCCAAGGATATGCCAGGCCAGAGTAGAGGTAGTCATCAGCATGCCTCGAGTCGTGACTGTTAATCCATGACCCTCCCCACATCCACGCCTAGGCTTCTGCTAAAGGCAGAGCATGGCCATAGCCAGACAAACCCTGGGGTGGGAGATATTGGATATGGCACTGTTCATAAGTTGAATCTCTGAACCCAATGCATCCTCCTATCACATCATCATCCTACATTTATAAAACATGAATTCAAAGATAAAATTATTCATAGTCCTAAGGCGCCCATTAGAGATCATTAAGCCCTAAGCATGAGCCCATACTCAGGAAGTGGGTTCCAGTTCCCAAATATTCAAACTCACACTGTCCGTGTGTGTGTGTGTGTGTGTGTGTGTGTGTGTGTGTGTGTGTGTGTTCAGGACACATTGTTTCTGCTGTACATGCAAATCTTTTTTATAAACTTGCTGTCTCCATAAAGATACAAAACCCAGAAAATGTTCTTACTCCCCCCCCAGAACTTAACACCATAATAATTTATTTCCTTTTGAATGAAATTTGAATGAACAGACCTGTTGAAATTTGAGTAATGTCATCTTTACTTTGTCCCATAGTCTCTTAATATTTCTTAACTCATTTCACTTCATAAGGGAGTCTTGAAATATACCATGTCACGCAGGCACAATTGGTTTCAAATGCATAGGAATGTGTTTCATGTCTGCAAAGAGATTTGCTCCTTTTCTTGCTTGCTTGAAACCTGGTACGACCCCAATGTCCCATCCATTATTGCACGTGTACGTGGGTACAGGAAATACCTCGATTCCCCTTAATTCCATGCATAGAAGCAGCACTACCAACACGATCATGAGTAGTCACTAGCATCAGAATGCACCAAGGACAGAGCAAGGTGTCAGAAGCACGGGCCTATTGGAGCCACCACCCTCAGCCCTAAATTCACTGCCCCATATAAATTGACTGAGCCCAGGTTTTCAGAGTTTTTGAATTTTCCAGAAATTCCAATAATTCAGATTCCAACAGGAGAACTAAACTTACTTGCTAATGACTGGTTTTCTGAAGTGTCTCCATGCAGTGTTGGCCCACATTGAAACACAGGGGCAGGTAGTTTCAGCTGCAGGACACCGCATGACAGTCTCTGGTGCAGCAGAGGGAGACAGCAGCTCTCATGATGAAGCCCTGCTGACAGCCCAGTGATGACCTCCACCAGGCCATGCGGCCATCTAAACATCTGCCTCTCTCCTCCGCTACATTCCAGGCCCCCTTGCAGGCCCTGTACATCTGCACCTGGTATAATGATCAAGCACACACCAAGGGCTACAGTGGCACTGCTAAAAGGTTTACACTCAATTACCATTTACTGAGACTCTACAACTTCCCAGACCCTGAGCTAAAGCAAATAATAAAAGAACTCAGATTCTGTGAACAAGCCTTTCCTTTAAAAGACTTTTAGTTCTATCTTCAGTAAGATGTCAAACTCTCTAAATCCTTAAAAAGCACATCTACCAGCAGCAAGGAACTCAGATGTTGAGAGTTTATTTTGCACAAGTGGGTCCTTTATCAAGAAATACAGTAGTTATCACCATTGAATTCTGATGAAAATTCCTGTTAACTTTTGAGTTACTCATGTAATAAGTGCATAATGTATTACATGGCAACAGAGAGCTGGAGTTTATGTCCATTGTCCTTGACGTTACCTAAAGTCAAAATTCTCAGAATATGCTTCATTCTATAGAACATTGACAGTAACTACATCTAAGATCGTCCAACTATCTTCTGCCTTGTGCTGTAAGACTGTGCACAAACCACAGACATGATATAGCCTTTAAAACACACTCACTGAGAGCCTAATATGTCCCAGACACTAAGGCTGAGCAGGTTACAAGTCTGAACAATGATTGCTCCTTTGTAACTACTTGCGTCTCACTTGCTTTTGGCCTCCCAGGACCTCCTTGCAGGCAGATCATCTCCACATCACCATTCTGCTCAGGATATTTCTAAGACTTGCTCCCATCAACCTTCACATTGAATGCTATGGTTTTGATCCTAAGTGCCCCTCCCTCCAATTTCATAGTTTCTGGAAGGTTCCTGGATCACTGTGACCCTATAGTTGACTTGCTGTTGGGAAGAGGGACCCAGCTGGAGCCAGGGCACTGGAGGCCTGACACAGAGGTGTGCTCTCATGTGCGGTTCCTCCCTTCTCTTTCTTTGTTCCCCGCTGCCATCAGCCAGGCGTCCATTCCTCCTCAATGGTCCTTGGACATCTTGCTTCTGTTATGGAGCCAGGAGCATGGTCTGAAGCCAGAAACCAGAGCAAACCTTTTTTCCTTGAAGTTGGAGAGGTTAGATGCTGTAACCCAGAAATATGAAGGGGACCAAGATATAGATAGATATCATAATATGTTGAGTGCGAGCCAACACAGAATGCAGAGTGTCCCTGGGTCACCTTGGTATACAGCGCCGTGCTTACCCTCTTGGATGGGCTTATGAAAAGAAATTCAGAGGCCTTCATTCATCTGACACAATCACCTATTATACCTGTGAATAATCATCCCAGAATTGTTCCTTCCATACCATATTTTCATTTTCCTGCAGGGAGCAACCTCAGCGACCCCAGAGATACTTTGCAAGTTGACCACTGCCTCCACATCAGTGACCACACTGCATGCCTAATAAGCCTAGTGGACATCTTCATTCTTACCTACCCACACTAGACTCAGGCTCCTTCCATGTGACTTTGAAGGCCATCCTTATACGTGCTTGTAGGAAATCTGGCCATCTTTATAATAACTTAGACATAAATCATCTGGGGGAATCTGGGGTATGACACAAACCCTTGCTAGAAATTCACAGTTTATAGCGACAGCAATCCTTGCTCTCAGCAACCTTATGGGCCTCTGCCCTTGAGGACCTCACAAGTGAGTCCTAAACATCAACCACAGTTCAAATGGACCTCAGCACCGGGTCAGGTGCTCTGCCTAAGCCAGACAGCCCTGTTTATATTCAATAGCAACCATATCATCAAATTGCCTTGGGCATTCTGCTGGGCCATCTCTCCATAATTCAAATAGGAGAAGGGCCCAGGTCATAGGATATCAGTATCTTCTTTGTCCCCAGCCTTTTAATTTTTATTTCCCTCCTCCATCCATCTTTCCGACTTCCCTATAGAGAAGATCCTTCTCAGTGACCCTTTGGTCACTCAGACTTTGCCCTTAGATCCTTGCCTCTGTTCTCCAAACTTCTCTTTCCCATGCTGGAAGAACATTCCTTATATAGAGTATGTCCTTAGCCCTCAGACTTGCTGTTTTCTACAGTGTATCTTGCCTCTTGCTATGTCAGAATAGGAGTCAGTTTGACATAATCAAGTTCTAATCAACAAATCTTAAATTTCAGTGTAGACTCAAGAAAATATATCTGCAACACACTGATCCCTTGTATGTCAGGGTTCCCTGAAGATATTAATGTCTTGGTTAGATAAGCTTCCCTTTGCTCAACATAATTTATGGGAAATATAAATGTATTTTTCAAATATCCCAGAGTCACTAGCACTCATGGACAAAGGGGGTTGAACTTATTTATTCTTTTTTACCTCAGAAAATGACCAAACAGTGCTGGGCAAGATAGCTCAGCAGCCTAAGTGCCTGCTTTGGCAAGCACAGGGACCAGGGTTCAATTCTTGGTCCCCCATACCACCACCACCCCGCCCGGCAGGCATGCTGAGCTGGTGACCAAGACTGGGCATGGTGGAGCATGCCTATAATACTGGCACTGGGGAGCCTGAAAACAGGAGAATCACTATGAGTCTGAGCTGCACAGTGAAAACCTGTACTAAATACATTAAAAAAAAAAAAAAAGACCAAAAGAAAATAGTTTTCCTTTTTTCTTTCTTTCTTATGTATTTTAGGGAAGGGTCTATAGGGTGTTCAGTTTATCACTACTAGATTGGACTCATAGGAGTCTGCTTGTCTAAGCCTCCCAAGAGCTGGGATTATAGCCATGCACCACCATGCCTCAACTGCCAGTGTCAGCTGCCATCTCAGAGCACCCCTGGTGACAGGGCCTGCACAGCAGGTCCCAGGGATTGAACCCCCAGCCCCTGCACCTGTTTGCAGACTCTTTAATTTATTGAGCTATTTGGCCAGCCCTTGAAAATATTTTTCTGAATAAGAAGCATATACAATTGGTTACCTCCGCCTTCATCTACCTTCCTAAGGGCCAGGAGGGAGGCCGGGGAGGTACATACAGGTCTTCTGCCCATTCACATGTACTTTTGCTGCCATTTTTACTCACTTCTTATGTTATGCTCTTATCTTTTTGCCTGGACACCATGGTCCTCACATTAGGTCAACAGCCCATACATTTCAATTAATAATGGCTGGTGACAGTGTTTATTGTTTCTCTACCACTTACGCCATTCCTATTATGTGACAGTCGCTTCCCAACCGTGCTGATGAAGCAGACCTATGGGTCACGGATGTCTGGAACTGTATCTATACTTTCTAGCATTTGGTTATGTGAAAAATAGCCATTTTCAGGGTTTTTCACTCCCAAGTATATTCAGTATATTTTACAATGAGGATTAACACAGCAAACCTGTCTTTTGGAGAATGAAGTTGAATACATTGCCCACAGTGACTCAGCCAATAAGTGGCAAAACTATGACAAAACCTCTTACTCTGTTAACATGCTGTGTTCCTAACCACTAGAATACACACCCTCTCCACAAAGAGACCCCAGTCCATTCTTTCTGTGCTACGCTTGGGGCACAGAGTCCTGATACTGCACTACAACCTGCGGCTAGGCACAGAAATAGCTTTCCTGTGTCCTTCCTTCTGATGCGCCACTAGCTCACTCTCCACCACAAAGCCTGTTGAAACTGAGGACCTGGCAGGGTCCTCCAGATCAGCAGATGAAGAAAAACCCGTTCCCAAGGAGTCCCGAGCAAGTAAGAGCATCCAGGACACACACGCACCTGGTGCCACGTTAAGTTCAGGAATCTCAGCATCAGACCCTGAATCTTCCCAGGCCAGCATCCAAGGTACTCAGTGGTGTGTTGGCTTGTTTTACTTTTCCCCTGTCTCCTACTATCACCTAATGTGCTATTATCACTATTCTTTTACACCAAGCATCACTTAGCTACTTTGCAGTAGATAAGCTTTAACCAGAGCAGGCTAGACTACACTCTAGCAAGTGCAAACTGAATATTAGAACTAGGAGCCAAGCTGGGCGTGGTGGCGCATGCCTGTAATCCCAGTACTTGGGAGGCTGAGGCAGGAGGATCGGTGCGAGTTCGAGACCAGCCTGAGCTACAAAAGTGAGCTCAAGGCCAGCCTGAACTGCATAGAGACACCCTGTCTCAAAAGACAAAAAAAAAAGAACTAGGAGCCAGCAACCCAGTCAAGCACTGTCTCTTTCCTGGTAGCTGAATGAAACTGGATTTCTCATGGACTCTTCCTTAGCTGGGGACAAGCCAGAGTCCAGGGGTTAAGAATGACAGAAAGTGCTCAGGTCTCTAAGGGCTGCACCTGTCTTCCTACCTACTGACAGGTCTGTATAGACCGTTGCCTTCAGAGAGAAACTGCCAGCCCTCCTGCACATTTCCTGGTGTCTACAAGCTGTACTCACTTCTGGTCCCAGGAAGCAGCAGAGAACATTGGGAAAACAGTATGTTTGAAACCAAATCACATGCTCAACTCCTGTGACCTTGGCTATTTATTTAATTTCTCAGATCTTATGTTAATTCATCTGTACACTGAGCCTCTACCTTCCCCTGTAGTGTGTCCATGAAGACCAAATATAGAAGAACTTGACTTCATGTGGAGGCTGGCTAACAGCAAGCAGGGAGTGTCAATCCATGCCTCCCCAGCCCTTCTTACAGCTTGGCACAGCTCTGCCTAGCAGACTTGGACTAAATAAGTTGCTATTAATTCTGATCCTTCACACTACCTCGCTTTCAAGGCTGCTCAATTTCTGTATGAAAGGATTAAAATCAGAATATATATATATATATATATATATATATATATATTATATGTTATATTATAATATATTATATATATAATCTCATTTTGACAAATGAACTTAAACACTTTAGGTATTGATGCAGCAGAAGGGAAATTATGTGGTTTAGTGTTCATTGAACATGAGCTAAACCTTAAGCCAAACTTCAACTTGTGATGATGGTCCTACCATTATACTTCCGATACCCACCTCAGGGCTGGGGATTCAGCTCAGCAGTAGAACGCTTGCCTAGCAAGCTGAAAGCCCAGATTTTGTCCTTGGCACTAAAACAACAAAATAACAAACGAAAAAATATGTTCCTTCATCTTATCCTTACAGCAAACCTGGAAAACTCATTTTATCAGCCAAGGCATGGAGAAGTTAGGTAGTTTATATCAAAAGCACAAAAAACTGGGAGGTCAAACCCTCCCCTCAGTTGGTTGTGGATCTACCCAGACAGTTCTCTTTGCCTAGAAACAAGCCATGTAAAGCTCCATCATTTTAATCAGCAGAGAAGGCCTCAAATGCGTTGCTGTGTTAACCGATGCCTAAGAAGGGGCTGCTCAGCAAATAAAACCAGAACCGCCCTGCATTTCAAGAATGCCCTAGGTACATTCCTTTTAGGATATAGGTCAAGAAAGATATGGGTGACATCAGACATAAAAATATGGAGACAGTAAGTATCCCTGCCACCCACTGTTTATTGAGAGGTTCAAAATTGTAAATCTCACAGCAAATCTGCTCTTGGCAGAATTTGTTGTTTGATTTTTCTCTTTGCTGTTCATGATGAAGTTCATTTTATATCCCCAAAATGCCCTACAAGAATGATTCTCATAACCTAATTCGGTAAAAACACATACTAATACATCTATGAAAGTCCTGCCAAGAAAAGGAAGTACGGAGGCTTTTGTGTCAAACACACATCCCTTCCCTACTTGGAGTGTAAAAGAACTACCAGGTTCAGGATCAAAATGGTGAAAAGCTACTCACCCCTCCGTGTGGGGAGTGTTTGGGTGATAGACTTGGTGAGGGCTGAAAGAGAAAGAAGATAGGTCCGAGAGACACAGACTCCAGAGACAGGAAGTGCTTTAAGTTTGTGAACCAAATTGGACTGTAGGCCAGAAAGACAAAGAGATCGGATGATGCCAGTACCAAGACTGGAAGCCACGTGAGATTCCCAGAATGGTTACCAAGCAGTAACCAGGTGGAGACAACCACAGAGAGAAATCTCTCTCCAGATTGACATCTCTCAGCTGGAGCATGGCTCACCGGTGGCTTCCAAAAGTGCCTTTCCAGCATGACATTCTGAAAGTTACCTTGTGTGGCATTGACTCTTGATTGTCAATCTCACTGGGTTGAGAGATTCCCAGGAGACTGATAAAGTACACTTCTGGATATGGTTAAGAGGTTGTGACTCCTAGGGCCCTACCTTGTCCGCAGCCCTTCCTTCCTGTCTGGCTCCTCCCCTTTCTCTTCACTTCCTGGCAGCCATGGCATGCCCAGCTGTCTTCTACCAGACTCTTCCACCACAATGCCTCTACCTAGAGCCAGGCAGCTATGGTCTGAAATGTCTGAGACCAGGGGCCCAAGTAACCCTCTCCTCCTTTAGTTTTCAGACATTTGTCCCAGCAGGTTGACCAGCATGTTATTTTAGGCGTCCTCTGGACACTGTGGATGAGGGAACTATGAGTTAGCGTCCTCTGGTGAACACCGCCCCCCTCACTGGGCCCCTCCATTTTCCTCGCTCCAGGACTCATTGGGTTTGGTTTTCTGGGCTCTATTAGATTTATCTGCCACATGTCTCCAGAATCCGTGCTCTTCTTTCTTTGGGCCATGGTTCCTATCACGTCTTGCCCAGCAGACTGTTTTCTGTTGACCAAAAATGCTCATTTTGTCCTCATCTACCCTCATGCAAAACCTCCAGATCTAAGCCTAATATTTCTCTTTGACATTAGACTTTTTTTTTTGCTTTCTGCTTTTGAGATATAGATAGATAGATAGATAGATAGATAGATAGATAGATAGATAGATAGATAGATAGATTTGGTGCAAGGTTTCACTATGCAGCTTCGACTCATAGTGATCCTCCTGTTTTCAGCCTCCCCCTCACTAGGAGTACAGGTGCGTGCCACCGTGCATGGACTCAGTGGTCAGCTCAGCATGCACAGGGATCAAACCCCCACCCCTGCACTTGCCTGAGCAGGTGTTTAGTCCACTGAGCCATCTCATCAGGCCGGCTTATTATTTCCCTTTATATACTCCTAATGTGAAACATGAAGTCTACAGTCTCTTTCTAGTACAGAGAGCCTGCTTCTGTGAATAAGATGCCATGTGCCTGGCCTTGCTGCTGTACAAGAAAAAAATTAAGAGAAGGGCAGAATTTTTTCCTCTAAAAAGCTCACCAAGTTTTATAGAATGAAGTTGTGCATCATCTTCCGCCATCCCCCCCCCCAGTCATTTCCTACTCCTGCCGCAGCATATCAACCTATCCTTTCTGACCCCTTTTACCACTGCCGTTCTGTTTGTTGCCTGACAACCTCCTACTCATCTATCATTAGCACACTCATTTATTAATTGCACAGGAGTTGTTTTCTCAGTTCTCTAAACAGAATTTGGGGTGAGTGAGTGTGTGTGTGTGTGTGTGTGTGTGTGTGTGTGTTCATGGAACACTTGACATTTTTCTTTATACAGCAACAATTCTATTAGCTGGAAATATTTGCTTACAAATCTTATTTTCCCACTACACTTCATCCATTTCTAAAATGCAAGAAGCTTATTCTGTCCGCATTTCATTGCTCGCGCGAGAACTAGCAGAGTGCGAAAAAACAGCAGGCACTAAAAAGACATGATTTGAAAAATTAATTTGTTAATTAATGCAAGAATGCGGGCAAGGCTTGGGCAGTCAGACTGAACTGAGACACCAAACAACCACACAGATGAAAAACATCTGTGTTTCACTTAGGGTACTGAATACCGCAGATGGGATGCCAGGAGAAACACCCGGAGCGGCTGAGGGAGCTGTGGGAAGACTCAGTTTCAAGAATGTAACCATCTTTATTTTTAAATGACTTGAGAGGAATCTGCCCATCACAGGAATAATTTATTCAAAATATATTCAAATCATATTTCTAGGTTTTATAAGCAAGATCATCTATTCCTGTCTCTTTAATCCCTTCATTAGCCTACTGTTAAATTAATTTCATGAGATGGCTTTTTCCCATCTAATTAAAGGCGTATTTCAGGGAGGGAGGAGATGGCCCAAGCTCTGTTTCATCTCCTGAACTGTTCATGAGCACCCCCAACAGCAGGTCTGTGGTACAGAGACAGAGAAAAACGTCAGTAACTGACAGCCAGAAAAGAATCTGAGGCATTGATCACCTCAGACTGAGGAGTTGAGACAAAGCCGCAGAATTCAATATCACATTAACTCTGCTTGTGCTGAAAGGGAGGGAGATTCTAAACTAGGTTCCACTTAGAAATGTGGAAAAGATCTGTAGGCAATTTAACCTAACCCAACGTGAGCTCTCTTGCCATGTTGGGTTGGGGAGTTCTCTGTCCTGGGGACTGGAGGGTGTTTAGCACCATCCCTGGCCTTTACCCAGTAGATGCCTACAGCAATCCCATGTGAAGATGTCTCTGTCCCATTTTCAAATGTCCAGTGAGGCTGAGCATGGGGCAAAATGCACTTCTGTTTGAGAATCGCTGGTAGATAAAAAATGCCTATAGCTCCATTTAGGAAAGCCACATTCAAATATTTTGATCATGACAAAACGCAGAATAATGCCAAATTCATACAGAGACAAAAACATGGTTCTCACGTGATCCTAGAGAGGGAACCTTAGACCCCACTAAAGAAGACAGAGCAGCCTCTGCCAGGCCCTCCCGGGAGGTTTATTTTGTGTGAGAAGCCAGGCAAGTCGCCCTGCCAACAGGCTTCCGCCGCCTTGATGTTTCTGGAATTCATGTTGCTGCTTGCCTTGCAGCCAAGTCAGAAGCAAATACCGTGATGATTTCTGTTTTAAATACAGCAAAATCTGAAGGAATGCTACTTCCTGAAACAGCAGCCCACAGGCATCAGCAATGCCCAAAGGAGAGCCTTCGAGAACCTCCTAGGGCCTCTGCCAGCCTCGATCCTCCTCCCTTGAACTTGGTGGAGATCAGACAGAAGTCCAAATTGATACTAATTCAATGAAAAAAAAAAAAAAAAAAAAAAAAAGATTTCATGATCTTTTCAGACCTCAATATCTTCACTTCAAAAAAGTTAACATAAAACCTATTTTACAGATTTATGCAAAATAAATGCAACTTTATAACCAAAGACATTAGTGGCACATGGTACCAATGACTTGATCAATAATTTGAATATGGTTTCTAGTCAATTTCTCTGGTATCATGTGAGAATTTCATCTATTTCCCACTGAACAATTGAAAGAGTTTTAAAAATTTTTGAAGAATTACGAATCTGATCACATATGAATATGCATATTAATATATGCAGCTATTGTACTATGATGCTTCAAGAAAATATAAGATATTAAATAAATGTTTAACTTTATAAGATTTAGCAAGTGTTGATCTGTATGCTGGTGATTGAAATCCTGATATTTATCTTCTAGATTATTTCACTCATAGGATGTAGACCACCTTAAAGGCTGGCAACTTGGTATTTTATCTGCTAATATCCCAGTCCCAAACCCTTAGCAAACGTCAGTGCAATAAGTGCCCACCTGGCAGGTGCAAGGTCCTGAGTTTGATACCTATACCAAAAACAAAACAACAACAGCAACACACACACACACACACACAAGGAAACATTATACCTAGAAATGGTACTGGTAAAATTGTACGGCCAAATCCATGACAAAGAATACATATAAGATGTATGAAATAAAAGTAGAAAATCAGAAGCAAAAGAATGAAAACAGATAACTGTGGATATCAAAAGCACTGACTTTTTTCCTTTCTTTTCCATTTTAGAGCAATGAAGCAGTATCAAACATGAGAGCAGAGAATCATTGCAAACTTTGCACAAAACATGTATAAAATGTGAAGAGCACTGGCGAAAAACCAAAAATAGTCTGTCAGCCTTGACATCACTGGTACTATTTTAAGATCATGACCCAAGCAATGGTAAACATGCAATATCACACATTCTGTTCCACCAAATGGTGGCAGTCATCAAACATACAAAAAAATGCATCCAAACAAGGTCTATAAGGAGCAACCCTTAATGCAAAGAGCATCAAATAAAAATAGTACTTCATAGCTTTTGTTTCCGAGGCCACAGCAGACACTAAGCCAAGCTTGCACATAAATCTTTTGATGTTCTGCGGTGTGCTGTGTCAGGATCTTGTCCCTTGTGGCAGTTTGCATTATTCCAGTGTTACGGAGGAGAACATTGAAGCTGAAAGATGGTAAGTAACTTGCTCAAGCTCACACCTGGTAGTGAAGTCAGGATTAGAACCCAGACAATCGGACTCCAAAGCCTGTGGTCCCACCCATGAGGAGCTATGCCTCAGCAGAGGAGGATAATACATACAAAGAAGCTGGGAATTTCTCATGCGCCCCAGTTAGTGCCAAAACTGTGACTTAGGCCAATTGCTATGGTTCACATATCATGTTTGTGCATCTTGGAAGCTTAGTCCCCAGTACAGTAGTGTTGGCAGATGGACCTGAAGGGGGTGGGACTTACTACAAGGAAGGGAGCCCTTGGGTGCTTCTCACAAGACCCCAGTTAGCTCCCTGGAGAGCTAATATAAAACCATGAGTCTGGCCCCACCCAGTCACTGGTTTCCTCACCACATAGTGCTCCCTCTTGTACCTTCTTTGGTCATTGATGGTATACACCACAAGGTGACAGAAGTACGACCCCCTCACCAAAACCAGGGCCGTGCTTTTACCAGCCTCTAAAACTATGAGCTAAATGAAAACCTCTTTTTTAAATAGGTTAGCCAGCCTTGAGTATTATGACATAGTAACAAAAAATGGACAAATACACCTCTCCTATGAAAGTCTATGGCTACTTAGTAATCATGCTCATTTCAATATCTGACAGACTAGCCTCTAGCTGGACTCAGACAGTGAAAATGCAAGTCATAGAAACTGGCTTTGTCACAGATAAGCATCATCATTCCCACAGGTAAGTTATAGAGCAGAAAAATCACCATAGGCTTATTTTCCTGAAAGCAACTGGGGATTTCTAAGTGGGTATATCACATAAACTTCCGAAAGTATTTGAATACTTTATTCTTATATACAGAATGTTACATGCAGCAGAACTCCAAATTTTTAGCAAGAGAAAAACCTAAGAAGTACTGCTCTAAACAAAAAGAAATATATGGATCTATGAAATTCTGCCTTTTAACGTCAGGATCTAATGGGATTTGATTTTGATATACTATAATTACCATAGCCACCCAAAAAAGGCAGTACCAATATATATCAATATGTCACATCCAAAGATGGTCAAACCCAAGGGGAAAATCTTGCAAATTCTAAGATTCAACCCAAACTTTTACTGTAGAAAACTTTAGACTAGTAGCAGGCCCCATGACAGGATGAAAGGTACAGAAATTCAAATATAAATCAATATAGAATGCCTGCCTTCACAGTTATGGGCAACTATATGCAGATATTGACAGTAAAACAATATAAAATGATAGAGATTAGCAGAAAGTACTGCGACTTTCTGAAAGACCAGACCATGGTGGAATAAGTAAACACCCATGCCAGGAAAGCAGGAAAAGGCACAAAAACAGAACAAGTCCTTGCCATATGTTGAACAGTACAGTTCAGGTCTGAGATGGTCAGGGACCAATGGTCCTGCCCTCCTAGAAAATAAACACATGGGAAACAGAGGCCAGACATGAGTATACATGGGCTAAAGCAAGGATGCAACCCGCCCATGGGATCCCTCTGGGATGAGAGCGTACAGATAACAATGCGTAGCAGCAGAGGGCATGACGCCAAGAACAAAGAGGTACCGAGGCAAAGTAGGCCTGTGGAAGAGGAGACTCCACCGGTGACAGAAGAGGCAGAGAACAGGAAGACTTCTGCTACCATCATCCGAGAAAGGGGCGTGACACAACACACAATTGGTAAAAAGTAGGGTACCTGGGAGTAGCTGGAAGATCATGATCAGGGAGAAAGGCCCCTCCTCGGGACTCACAGTCCCAAATGGCTTTATATTTTGCAAGTATTTATGAGCCTTACGTATATCTTATTTAAAGTGGGACAAGGTGTAGATTCCAATAAATGACTGATTGGTCGCAACACTGGACAGGGCACCAATACACAGCGATAGCACTGCACTGAACATTTCACACTTCTGCCCAAGGAATGTGTGCCAGATGCTCACGGATGTCCTTGCCCACTACAGGGCTATCCTCTTGTAGCATGATGTGGCCCTGGGAACTCACCAAGGACAGCCTTGTAGGCTCTGCTTGTCTTACCCAGTGGGAAAATGAATCATGCTTTATGACATTAGCCCTACAAATCAGCTCACTGAATTAGAATGGGCCCTGATTGAAAGAAGCAGAAGCCAGAGGTTTCGGGTCACTTTTCCTCCCACCACTTTGCACAGATCAAAAACTACTCCGTGGTTTCTCAAGAGAACAGCCCAGAGTCCCCCCAGCTCAGCATGACCCTGGGATTGAATAAGGCCAGACTGCCCTGGGGACAGCTCCGATGCTCCTGAAATGTCAGAGGCGACACTGTGAGCCCCTGAACCTCAGCCTTCTCTGGGCTGGGGCTATTGATTTCAGACACTGTTACAGAGCAAGACTCAAAGTGTGCGTCTGCAGCTTGTCAGACACTCGGACCAGCCTTTCACCAGGGACTTCGCACGTCTGTTGCCTTTGAAAGCAGAACCGGGCTTTCCGAAGCTTGTGTCTTCACTCCTGGAGATTCGATCAATGACACAGACAGGCAACGTTTTCATTATTTTGACAAGCGTACTTAGAGCACTCAGGCCAGGAGAAAATGAAATCCCTGTAGTCGTGGGGGTTCAGGATGCAAATGTCAATGAGCTCTAACAACTCGGTCTTTGGTACTATTTTGGGATCTGAGACCCTTTTGGAAAGTCTCTATTCAAAAGGCAAGTATCACAAATTATGGGAGGCTGTGGGGCACACAAGGGCAAAAGAGGAGAGAAGTAACTCCCAGCCTCAAAGAAATTTGTCACATGGGAAGGAAAACAGATATGGATATGAATGCTAAGAGCAAGGCATCCCAGAGGGTGAGGAAATAAGAAAGAGGATGTGAGCCACACCACAGGGGGCTGAGGTAGGGGAGGAGCTGAGGATGCTCCCAGATGCCTCACAAAGGGGAGCCAGTATTAGGCTGAGAGACTTCTCTTCTGCTGCCCAGCTAACGGGAGAAATGCTAAGGAGAGAGAGACAGAGACAGAGAGACAGAGACAGAGACAGAGAGACAGAGAGAGACAGAGACAGAGAGATGGAGAGAGAGACAGAGACAGAGACAGAGAGAGACAGAGAGAAAGACAGAGACAGAGACAGAAAGAGACAGAGAGAGATGGAGAGAGAAAGAGAGACAGAGAGAGAGATCCATCCAAACATTATCAGATAGATCATCGAGCTGAATATTTTCCTCATGGATTAAAGCCAAATGACTTTGAGTGATTAGATTAACTCTGGGATCTCAATCTCAAGTTTTAGCACACAAGGCTTGGTGTTGCAAGCCATCTCTCTGAAAATCTGCACAACGAAAAAAAAACATCCTACAAATAGGAATGTGGGCTCTGGACAGAGACTGTCTGATAAGGAAAGTGACCTTGAGGTTTCTCTCTTCAACCTCAGAGAACCACAGAAAGAAAAAGCAAAACTAATGATGGAAATAAAGTAGAAGAGGTGTTTAGAATGTCTAAAATGCTATCTATTTTTAATGATCTCGGATGCCAGAAACCCAAGGAAGGAAGATCAGGTTCAAAAATAAACCAGTGTGCCCTTAGGTGGTACCATATTTCACAAAGCTTAGAAACTTCACAATATCAACTGTCATTATCTTCAGGACTTTAGGGGCCCCAGGGCTTGGGTTGAGTCAGGGACAAAGAGATGTAATGCATAGGAAAAAGTGTATGAGAAAAGATAACTAAACACAAGCTGAATCCATCAAGGCTCAGAGCCCAACGTCAGGCTGCATCTTTGCAGAAGAACCTGAGGCCGTGTCTTCACGTGTTCACTTCATTCAGCCACAAAACTTTACATTCGTGTTGTGAAGGTACTGAGTTGGTAAGGAGAGATTCTTGCCTGGTAGTTCACACTAGGAATGCGTACTGATCTAGAACTGGGGATAAGGCATTTCACTTTTGCTTCAACAAGTAAAAATATGTGATAGTCTTCCTTTTTTACTTTCACTCTCATTTATTGAGTCTGTAAGCTGTTTATTCATTAAAGATTTAAATATGGAATCTATATCAGGCATTTTTCTAAATTTGAGGATGCCAAAATGAATATAGAACTTGAGATTAAAAAGCACAGGAGAGGGGACTGGCGGGATGGCTCAGTGGTCTAAAGCGCCTGCTTGGGAGCTTGGGCGGCTTCAGGGACTGCAGTTCGATGCCCGGCACCACATGCTGTGCTAGCCTTGCCCTCGGGGTGGGCTGAGCTGGCCATAAAAAATGAGTGAATAAACAAACAAAAGTTCTGAAACAAGAAAAAAAAATTAAAATTAAAAAAAAAACCACAGGAGATAGATAGATAGATAGATAGATAGATAGATAGATAGATAGATAGATAGATAGAAGACAGGTAAATATGAAGAAGGGAGAAGTTCAAGTACTCACCCAAACTGCATATTCTATTGTTTTTTTTTTTTTGTTTTGTTTTTTTTTTTTTTTTTTATTTCAGGGCTGGAAAGATAGCTCAGCAGTCCCAGCACCTGCCTGGCAGGCACAAGGACCCAAATTTGATCCCTGGTGCCACATGCCATGCTGGCCAACTACTTGTAATCCCAACACTGGGAAGGCTGACATAGAAGGATTATTATGAGTCTAAACTGCATCGTGAGACCCTGTGCCCAATAAATTGAAAATATATATATATATATATATATATATACATATATTTCAATATATATGTCAATTTGTTTCATTTACACTAAAAGTTGATCTTAGCTCATTGAAAAAAGTTTTTGCTATTACCTGTGTTTTTTGTGAGAATCATTTTGGTTCATGTCTTGAACTCAGTTACTACCTTGAAGATGATACACAATATAATAACTCTTGTGATTCTCTTATTATTTAATTATGAAAATATTTACTTTTTCATAAAATGAAAAGAAAAAACACAGGTTGGCCATTTCCAGTAATTCTGCTCAAATGTGATCAACACAGTAATAATTATACAATGAAAAGTAATAATTACACAAAATACTAAGGACATCACCTTTTATCTCAGCCAAGTGTGTGTCAGAGTTTCTCCAAGCCAAGGAAAGTAGAGGATGGACAGACAAGGTGCTCCTCAGAGGGTCCAGGCAGGGGCAAGAGCAGGTGTGTCCCCGAGGCTGATATACTCAGGGCTGACATCACTGCACAAAGTTTGTGATTTTTTTTTCTTTTTGTCAGTTGCCGTCTTTTTTTTCCTGTTTTTTTTATTGATTTTTTTATTACTTTTAATAAGAAATAACAATGGGCTGGGGAGATAGCTCAGTGGAATAAATACTTGTCTGGCAAGCACAAGGTCCTGAGTTCAATCCCTGGTACCACCAAAAAAAAAAAGAGAGAGAGAGAGAGAGAGAGAGAAAAGAAATAACAATGAGACAGTTTCAGAACATCTTCGTAGGACAGCCACAATAATTAATAGAATGCATAGCCCTGACAGAAAAGTGGGGGCAGCTCTGCCAAGGAGTTCTGGTCGCCCTCACTCAACAACTGCGCTTTCCAAAAACCTCCATCCCTATTTTATCAAGCCAGGACCAAACAGTGAAAATAAATTTCCCCAGAACGGGCCTGTCAACAGCAAATGGGCACCTCCTCTTCCTTAAAGCATGGAGCCCAGCTGTCCCCAATGGACACTGAAGCACTTAGACCCTGGGGACACACCGTGCTCCCTCTAATGTCACATCTAAACGTCATTTCTTACTCTCCCTGCATTCACTAAAGCTTCACATCTGTTCCTGCCCAATGCCAGGGGCTGTGTTAGTTCCCTAAAGAATAATTATAATGAAAAGAGGTCTGAAGGGCTTATAGTAGAGTTTAGGGCTAAACAGTACAGTGAGGCACAGGGCAGCCCAGAATCCCCATCATAACGCTCTGGCCCAGGGAGGCCCAATCTACCACTCAGAAACAAAAGGCAACCACAGGTGCCCTCTGGTATCTCACTGGCTGACGCCACTTCCACGGAGGTGGAGCAGGCCCCACAGCCACTGCAGCTGCCAGGAGCCGGGGGTTGCGGGGGTGACCACATGTCCCAGAGATGGCAAGTCCTTCTGTGGGTGACAGAGCTCATGCCGCAGTGACTCCTTCTCTTGTCAATCTAGAGAGATTCTTGACCCTTGTCCATAAAACTCGAATTGGAAAGGAAAACAAGTACCTTCCATCCAAAGGGAATCACGAGGCTGTGACTGGCTCTGTCACTCTTGTCAGTAGATGAGAAATCCAGGCGCAACCCGTGTGTGATTATCT
This sequence comes from Myocastor coypus, assembly GCA_004027025.1. Lineage (NCBI taxonomy): Eukaryota > Metazoa > Chordata > Mammalia > Rodentia > Myocastoridae > Myocastor > Myocastor coypus. The sequence goes on from PVJA010025596.1 coordinate 27,144, forward strand.
GCCATGTCTTGCATACAAAATTACAGCTTCTGCAGTTAGACACCTTCCGCACATGGCTACTAGTAGAGTGGAAAGGACAGTTGGAAAGACGATTTCAACAATAGAATGCGGGTAAGTCACAGTAGAGGGTTTTGGTAGCCACTCATTCTATGAGGTATGATGATATAAATACGATAAGTCTATGACTATTCTTTAAGATAGGATTTTTGTATTTGATCTGTTTTCATAGGATCACAAGCTGTACCCCACCATTACAAATTTGATTTCAGCTTACTAGGGATCCAGAAAGAACGTGATACTAGGAATCAGGAAATCGGAATTATTTCTTAGATTTTGTCCCAAGTGTAAGACTGTGAGGTGGAAGGAAGGGAAAGAGAAGGGAGGAGAAAAAAGATGTAAAATAATTAAATGGTGCTGTGTGTGTGTACCAATGCCCCGTGGTAAATGTAATCACTATGTACAGGAAACACGGAGTAACAAAACTTAAAATTTAAAACGTGGAGTCTGTCCCAAACTACTTTTGGGGACAGGTTGACTGACTCGTACTTAATGCTCTCATCTGTAAAACATGAACAGGGCCACCTGCTCCAGTGAGCTCCCAGGCAACCAAGGCACTGAATCTGGAGTTAGGGGGCTCAGCTTGATCTGGGCTTTGCCACTGATGGGCTAATGATTTCTTCAAGTACATCACATAAACTCGGCAAGCCCTTGCTAGTTCACCTCTGAAGGGAGCCCAGTTCCTCCTACTTCATAAATTTGTCCTGACAGTCAAAAAGAATCAGAATCAGCCAGGGTGTTTTATAAACCACAACTAACAACACTAGTAGAAGGTTTTATTAAAGATCAAATAAGATCACAAATGCAATCTTAGAATTCTAGTGCTTAAAAAACACAATGCTTCAGAGAGATGTTGAGTTTCTTATGCAGTCAACCATGCTTTGTGAATTTTGCACAATTGAGCGTCAACCTCAAGGGCTTCTAGGGCTTCTTCCCCTAAACATTGGAGAAAGATCCTAGCCATGCCGTCACCCTGCTCTGAGAGAGCCTTGGGGAGATGGGATGACACCAGGACTTGGTGACAGAGCAGATGGATGCCCCAGAGCTGCTCATGGGCTTGGGACGGGGAGATGGGAGCACCAGGTGTCCCTTCTTCTCCAGGAATTCTGACTTCAAAGACCAAGGGTTTCATGCGGTCATCCAGACAAGCAAGCTGAGGGTTTAGGCAAGACTCGTTCCACAAAAATAACAAGAGCCTTTCTACATGAAGAGCGCAGGAGATTGAACTTTAGAGCAAACTTCAGGGACTCTGCACCTTCTAAAGTGTAGTTCGGTCTCCTGCTTCTGCCTCTTTCAGCCTTTCAGATAATCTGGTGTGCTCGGCCTTCTCCAAACTGATGCACAGATCCCCAGCAAGCTGCCAAACAGAGAAAACCCACAGTGTCCTGACATGCTCAGGTGTCCCCGCTGCCCCAGCCAGCTTGCCCGGGAGCAGTGAAAATGGACCTGGCCCTGTCCCCCCAGGGCCCCACTTTGGAGCAGCGCATGTAACATCTGCTGCACCTAATGCTATCCCAAAGCATGGGGGTATGGCATGAGGTTCACAGGTTCAAGCTCCCCGAGGTGACTTCTATAGCTTGGCTCTCGTGGTTCCTTGCTTAAAAATTTTCATGGTTAACTTGACTGTGCTTTCTAGCCTAATCTTCATTCAGACAGGCAAAAAGAAAAGCAAAACGGAGAGAAGGGGGAAGAGAAAAAGGAAAGATAGAAAGAGACTGGGAGAGGGAGAGAAAGAAAGAAAGGAAGGAAGGAATTGACACAAATCATTTGCAAGTGAAATCTACAGCTCATTTAGGGAAATTCTTCCATGAGAATTGTTGCTTCATTTCATTGAAAGAGAGAAGGGTGACATTTAAGTTCAGCCCCCAGGCATCCCTAGGGCCTAAAAGCCAGTCCCACAGAGAAACATCTGGTTGGCGAACACAGAGGACCATGCCACCTGCGAGCCCCTCGTGTTTACCTGGGAACTGGTTGTCCTTTATCCAAGAAAATATATTTTCGCATTGGGAATAGGTCCTTGATGCCAGGAAAGTGTGGGGTGATAACGCGGCCTGTTTACCTTGGAATGCGCCTGTGCTAGCCTGGGCAGCCTCCCGAGCCAAGCCAGCTGTGGGACGTTTCCCTGCCTAGAGCCTCTTTGCTGAAATCTCTACAAGTTTGGAGCTGAAGACTGGGAAGAGGGCGTTGGAGGATGAGAATGTGAGGAGAGACTGTTGGCCCGCGGAACAGGGTTATGATATTATTTATCCCTCTGTGATGACTTTCTGGCAGGGTTTTTTCATTTCTTCGCCTCTGGAAGGAGTTGCATGTATCAAAAACAACACCAAAACAAGCCACTTAAACACCCACACTTACAGGAAACTTTACTCAGGGGACTTAGAGTTCTTCTAAAGGAACAAAGAGGCCTGCCATGTGCAGCTCTGCCCTTGGCAGCTGTGGTTGTCAGTCCGCAGCACAATTTTGTGCGTCCCCTTTGAAGCACTCTTGGCCGAAAACAGAGCAGCCCCCAGGAGCTCCAGCTGCAGGCTGCCTGGCCATGTCTGAGGCAGAGGAGGCCCCACCACAGGAGAGGCTTCCTTGCCATTGAGGGAGGTGGCAAGGCCAACAGCACTTCCATCACCACCAGTCAAAGCTGAGGCGACAACATAGAGCCTACCTAGTCAACAAGTGACAAGAGAGACAGGGAAGAACAGCACAATCGGTGTTTACTTGAGTCCCACCTACAGGCCCATCTTGAGAAGTAGCATTTTGTATGCCATTTCCAGAATAATTCTCATCACCACCTATATCTCTTTATTTAACAGGCTAGAAAAGGAAGAAACACTCCCAAGATCAAGTTTCTTAGCCAACTGGTGCAGCTGGGCCTTCAAGGCAGCTCTGTCCATCTTGAACTACAACACTAGGGGGGCTTGCAGAGAGGCTGGCTGGCAGACCTACCCTTCTGGTCTCCGTAGTACCCAGGCTCATGTTGGGTTGCTCCTCTGTTTTGAATGTCTGGACCAGGTCTCCGTCGTTTCCTTTGAGCCTCCTCCTCTCACCCCAGGACAGGGAGAAAGTTAGGGAAGCTTGGACCGTGCGCTGGACTCCCAGGGGAAAGAGCTCGGCAGCCTTGCTTCTCTGCCTCTGATCTGCTCTGCAGTCTTCAGTTTACACTTGTTTTACAGGAGAGATTTGGGATGCAGGGTTCGGTGGGCGCTTGCTGCATTGTTTAAGGCTATGCAACTTCACCCCAGAAAGTAAGGGGAACACAAAGGGAATGAAACAGAATGACATGCTGTAAACACAGATAAAGTAAGGGGGCACATACTACACATGGGGGCTGGGGAAGATGACGAAAGAAGGAGGGAGGAAGGAAGGAAGGAAGGAAGGAAGGAAAGAAAGG
>PVJA010025597.1:0-30611 GCA_004027025.1 Myocastor coypus
AAAAAAAAAAAAACATAGAAATGGAGCTACTCGCAGCTCTACAAAGCCAAGTGAATTCACCAGTATGAAATATGAAAAGATGTTGTTCAGGTTGAAGAGAAAGAATGCCGGGTAGGAACTTGAGCCTTTGGCCTATAAAGAAGATGCCGGAAATAGTACATGTAAAAGCAAATATAAAATTTCTATTTTGGTTCTTCTCTAATCTATTCAAAACACAACTCCTATCTCTTGCCCATTTTTTCTGACCACACTGGCACTAGAAATCACCAACAGTAAGACAGAGAATTATCAAATAAAAATGGAGTAACACAAACTTAGGCCTAAAAGCCAAACACAAGTGGACGAAAACAAAGATCTTTGAAGTTTGGGGTAGGTTAGGCAGGTTTCTTTTTTTCTTTTTTTTTTTTAAGAATTTTTTTTTTTCTTGTTTGAGAACTTTTGTTTGTTTGTTTATTTATTTTTATGGCCGGTTCAGCCTGCCTTGAGGGCAGGTCTGGCGCAGCATGTGGTGCCGGTGATCGAACCACGGTCCCTGCAGCCGCCTAAGCTTTCCTAAGCAGGCACTTTAGACCACTGAGCCATCCTGCTGGGCCCCTAGGCAGGTTTCTTAAAACACGAAAAACATTCATCAGGGCCACAGAGATAGCTCAGTGGCATAAGCGCATGCCTGGCAAGCCCAAGGTTCTGAGTTCAATCCCTTGTACTGCAAAAGTAAATAAAAAACAAGTATCTTTTAAATAATAAGCTGATTTTTATCGAATTCTTCTTTTAGAAAAAAATAAAAGAAAATGCAAAAAGAGACAAGCTACAGAGTGGGTGAAAATCTCACAATATATTTAGCGGGTAGGACTGGGCACATAGCCCAGTGGCACAGCACCAGGTGGCAAATGCGAGGTTCTGAGTTCAACTTCCAGTACCAATAGAACTGGCAAATGACTTACCTTTAAACTATAGAAAATTTCGTATAAATATTCAAAAAATCAGTAGTCCAACTTAAATGTAGGCACAGGACTGGTACACTTCACAAATGGCCAATAAGTACACATCATAGTGAGTAATTAGAGAAGTACAAATTAAAGTCACAGGGGGATACTATTTTCCCTGCACCAGGATGGCCAGAATTATAGACTGACCACACCAGATGTTGGTACGGACAAGAAAGCGGAGGCCACATTTTGTTGGCAACAACATACAATTACTTGACAAAACTGGCTGTTACTCATAAATTAAACATACACTTATAACATAGCCTAGCAATGTTTCACCTAAATATTTTCCCCAAAGAAATAAAAGCACTTGTCCACCAAATGAGTTCAGTTTGGTCTTAACAACTTTATTCACGATGATCCTAACTTGGAAATTGTCAAATAGCTATTAGCAGGTGGCTATGTAAACAAACCTGGGCACAACTGTATAGTGGACTGCTTGTAGCCAACCTGGGGGTACCCACAAGTCATCACAGACCTTAGCACTGTGCCTGCGATTTGATCAGACCAGCAGTGAGCCCAGACATAGACACCTAACCAGGGGACATAGCAAGGTCAGAGGCTGACACCAACCAGGGCCACGTGGCACTTAGGTCCACTTCTCTTGGCTCCTGGGGTGCATTTGGGGAGGAAGAGGAGAAGAAGGTACATCTTAGATGGCATCAGAAACTTAGGCCTTTATGGCTCTAAGCATTAAACACACAGAGATGGAAATACTAACAAGGAGGAACCTTTAAAGCATGTGGACAGGTGCATCTACAATAGATGAAGTGAAAGTGGGATTCTGTGCACCTGGTACCTGCTGTTGGCCTGCTCTTATATCTCTAAATGAGTGACATATTCGAGATAGACCATGAACAGAGCAACTCAGGAGGAGAAATCGGGAGAAACAAGACGTGAAGGTCCCACCACCACTAAGTGTTTGGCACTCCACAGTACCAAGATCTGTCTCTGGTCTTTAAAAACTGCCACAGTAGCCTTGACCCAGCAGAGCGCTAGAATAAACTACTCTCCCTTTATAATTCAACTAACATCAGTGTAATTTTTCCTCTAAAAAGGAATATTTTCTACACTAACTGAGTGCCAGCTCTGAGAAACAATGTTTCCTTTTTGTCAGGAAGTAAAATAAAATCTTAAAAATCTTACTATTCTCACGAAGTCCTGGAGGTTCAGAGTGTTTGCGGTACTGTGCCTCATGAAGGAATAGCAGCTTGAACTCCACTGCCATAACCTTTCCTCCTCCTCCAAGAAAGCCAGTGCAGGGGTGCAGGAGGGGCCGTCACACTCAGAAGGAGAGCCTATGAGATCGCTGCAGAGCCAGAGGACTCCAGAGGCGGTGGGAATCCCAGTTTTCCCAGGGCTGTTTTTGCTTCAGCACTGAAAGCGGTGTGTCTCGGGGCTTCTCTCTGTCCTGTGCAGGCCAGAATGGCTGGTTCCCTGCCAGTGGAGACCCCTGTGCTGCCCAAAAAAGGGCCTCTTGGCCTGGAGCTTCTGTTTGAAAGACTTTGTTACCATAATCTGAGCCCTCCCACTCTCCTAGTTCCTGGGACTGTTGATCTTAATATCCACAAAACCTCCATTGCCAGCACCCACCTGCCCCATGTTTGGTTGGATTTTGGTGACACTGTCTCTGCCTTAGCTTGTCCTGGTGGCTCCACTTTCACAGTATACCAGACTGCTTCCCACAGAGACTCAGGGTTCAGAAAGCTTCTCAAACACTTGTGCTATCTGTGAATGTACTTAGGGTACTCACTCTGATGACAGAGAATGCCTTTGATTTGGGGCTGTTTTTGTCTGTACCAGCATACAAAGCCCTAAAATGCTTGCACTTGGCCTTCCATCCAACCCAGCACCCAAAAGGAAAAAAACAAAACAAAATAATTAGGTGTTCTACAGACCCTCATTCATTTCAGTCCTCTGAGGTCTCTCACTCTCCAGGAAAAGCCAAGTGTGGGGATTTCTGTTTTAGTTTCTGGCCCATGTGAACCCTCATGGAGTAAACCATGGTCATCAAAAGAAAGGAGGAGAGATGGGTTTTCAGCTGCTTGGCACAGGTCTATCTGTGAAGGCCAGCGGTTGCTTTATGCAGCCCCACCGGGCACCCTGCAAGAAGGATACCATGGTCCCTAGCATTCATTTGGTCATTCATTAGATAAATAGGCACCATCCTGAGATGTGACCCAAACCCAAACCCTCCCAGCATTCACCATGGCTATGGTCTGCTGCTACTACCAAGCCTTAAGCCCACTCTTAGACCTACGCGTCCCTTCAAATTGCTGTGTAAATGGGGGTTGCCAGAGCAAGTACAGGACTCTGACCATGACACTGCCATCTTTCAGAAGACGAGACCCTGTAATTATGCAATAGATAAATGGTGCAGAACACAAGGAAATCCACTCCACCCCTCGTTGCTTTCCATGTCCCCTTAGACCCCAAGCAGTCAGAGAATCCAGGGCTTGATGCTAGAAGCAGGTTACCCAGACACCTGCCCATTCGAAGGCGGCACTACAAGGCATCCCAAAGCCCTCCATTACTATAGTAGGGCAGACAGCCTGGCTTGCTGGGGTCTGGAGAGCAAGCCGTGATGCCATCTGTCAGCTCTGTGCCAGGGCCTGCATGCTATGAGGAGCTACAGTTCTTCAGAAGCTTGGGCAAGCTGGATCTTCAGGGCAGGGAACTGGCATGCCCAAGGATCAGACAGGAGGGATGGCAAAAATGCTCAGGACGTAAGAACAAGGGGTCGGGGTGACCCCTTTCAGGCTGAACCAGGAAGCTTTCCCACCTCAGAGAATATTACCCTGGGGACAGAGGGACAGAGCTCGGTGGCATGTCCACCTTGGTTATATCAGGACAGAAGGTGAATTCTACTGCTCCACGTCAGCTGGAGTTTGGATCCATGCCATACAGGGAGACCATCCCAGAGGAAGCCAGGTGCTACGGGGACAGCAGCCCATGTGAGTGGCCCTGAAGACTGGGCTTTCCTGTCAAAGTATGCCTGCCCTTTTGTCCCTAGGCTTCTCCAAAGACCATTCAGGGTTCAAGGAGGGTAGCTAGGGAGTCTTTACTGTAACTTTCTGTGGGAAGCTAAATAACACCCCTCAGAGCATCTACAAATCCCTGGGATCCAAGAATGTTACTTTCTATCACAAGAGGAACTTTGTGGACATGACCAAGTTGAAGATCTTCAGCTAAGGAGAGTGGCCTACAGTATTTAGAGATGCTTTAAATGTGGCCTTCTAGTCACTGGACTCGCAGAAGGCAGTGAGAAGGTCAGAGGAGGAAAGGCTTGTGACCAGGGAAGCAGATACTGGAGCGACGTGCTTGAAAATAGAGGAAGAGGTCACAAGCCAAGCGCTGCAGGCAGCCCCAAGAAGCTGGAACAAACAAGAAATCGGTTCTGCCTGGGAGTCCACAGGCAGCTGGGCTTGGCCCTGGTCACACTGATTCCAGGCATCTGAGCTCGAGCTGCAGAAGAGGACATGTGGGCTGCAGTGAGCTGCGTTCCGCGTGGCCACCAGCATGAGAAGCAAGCACAGGCTGCAGGAGAAAAAGCAGGAAGCTCCGGAGGAACTGAGCGGACCCGTGAGGCCACGAGGATTCCCATCAGCTCAAACTTCTGCCTTGTTGGGAAATAGCCTCCCTGGCTCCCAGCTCGGGGCACCTCCTCAGCATCCTCAAGCAGAAAGTGGTAGGGGTCCACTGGGAACAGCAGCCTGCCTGCCTGCCTGCCTGCCTTGCTCCAAGGGGCTCAGTCTCCCCACCCCAACAGCTGCAGCTGCTCTGTCTTGGTGCTGACCCAATAGGTCCCGTCAGCAAGGCTGTGCACAGTCAGAGCACGTGCGGCAGTGCCCGGATGTGCCTGGGTGGAGAGCAAAGAGCTCTTTTGGGTTGCATGGACCAGCCGGTACCGAAAACATCCCGATCAGAGCGGGAGCTGCTACAGGCTCAGCAAGTACCAAGGGACGCTGCACTTGGGCTATGGCCGTTGCCAAGGCAGCCATGATTTTAATCTCAGAGCCTGGGTGAGGGGCACAAGCTGGGTGTGGGCCTCCTGTTGCAGCTACCTTTTAAAAGATGCCCAAACAAGCCCTGAGAATGTTTGCTGCTGCTCCTTGGATTCCAGCCTCGGCTCCAATGAATCGACTTGGAGGGTCTCTGCGCAGCGGCAGGCGTTTCGGAGACCCCTTGCGGGGCCAGTTGTGGTGTTAGCAGCTCCTATTTGCTGAAATGGCTTTTTAACAACAATAACGAAGTCCTGAAAAAAGGAGGGACCTGTCATTGTTTGCTTCCTTTTTCTTCTTGGTTACAATAGTCACAACTGCCCTTCAAACTTTGTCCCCAAAGACATCAGAGCTCAACAATTACAAATGAGGAACAGGTGTTCCTGGGCCATCAGAATTATATCTGCCTCCTCGACATGTAGGTTTCGGGGACCTGAAAGTGCATCTCTGGCTGGTCTTAGAGGACAAATGCCTGTGGGTGTTGGGGGCTGGGTGAGATCTGACAGTGCAGGCTTTCTCTGACCAAGTTGGGCAACTTGGGGCTTTTAACTGCCTTGGGAATTAGGGTGCGCCTTAAATGAGGAACTGACACCCTCAGTTCCCAGCAAGGGTACTGCTGAGCTCAGAGCCTCCTGTCCTTGAGGCCTGTGAGCCTGGCAGAGAGGAAGGTGCTTGCCAGACCTGTGAGCCTGGCTGCATGTCGCTTCCCATCCCCTGCTCAGCCTCTGCCCCTACTTGTCCCGCTTCTTGAGAACCCTCACGGGGCAAGGCCATAGAGACAGGCAGAAGCGGATGGCAGTGATCCCGGCTGCTGACACGGTTCAGTCTCCCCTCCACTGGAACCCGGTGGGTCTCCTCTGCACCTGCACCCCGGGCTCCTACTGTGGTCACTGCCCTTAACATTCTATCCGAGGCTCCGCCGAGCTGAGAGTTCAAGTATAGGCAGTGCATGACCTCATCTACGCCTTGGCAGTGATGCTAGCAATGTGGGGGTCTCCAAGGGGAAGGCAGAGGGGGTACTTGTCCAAGGTTACAATGCTCAGACCACATCTCAAGGAGCAGCAGAACGAAGATGTCCAACCAACCCCTTTCTGTCCACTCAGCTTCCAGTGGGTGTGTGGCAGAAGCTGGCTGCTCCTTTGTTCCTATTAAGATCCACCAAGAATTACTATGTGCCAGGTTCTAGATTCCAGCAGTTAGGAGGGAAGGTTCCAGAACACACCTCTCTAGGCTCAGATCCCAGCTCCAGAATTTGCCTTTCATGGGCAATAGCATTACTTACAATTAATGCCTCAGTTTCCCCATCCTCCTCCAATGGTAAGAAGTCCAGTAATTTTTAGTGGAGCTGCTTGGGTTAAATAGCACGAAGTTGCTGTGTACAGCAATACTCACTTGAGAAGTAAATTTAATGCAGAATAAATAAATATGAAAACTTATAAGATAGATTACTAGGGCTGCCCACAGTCAGGTGTGGAAAAGGGCAAAAGGGCTGTCTGTGCCCTGGAGCTCTGAAGGATCCCATGGAAGGAGGGAGGTCTGGCGCTCACTATCAAGTCTCCTGCAAGTCCATATTGAGAGGCCAAGGCTCTGTGAAGGATGGCTGGAAGATCTGCACTGGAAACCGGGAGGTGACATCCAAGGTGGAGGTAAAGACTGCAGCCCCTCCAAAAAGACAGAGGCGAGCCTTCTTCCTTTGTTTGCCTTTATTCCACCCAGGCGGCAAAGCTGCACAGGATGGGTCCTCTATCTTCAGTAAAGCCCTTCAGCCACACCCAGCCTTAGGGGTGTCCAATTTACCTGAGTGTTTCTTACTCAAGTGACACGATCAGTTAACTATCACAGTCCACCTCTTGCCAGCTTGACAACTGGACACATGTCTTTAAACCATAGTCTCCAGATACAAAGACAAGTTCCTAATTATACCCAACATGTTTCAGCTATGGTGCACACAAACAGAAATGTACTAACTGCTTCCTCAGAATAGAAAGCAAGTTTTCTTTGGGTGATGCTTTCTACCAAAGCATAAAGTTCATGACTTGCACTTTATAATATAGGTTTAATAATACTTAAGAATGAGGATTCAGTTTATCAGCATTATATTATATAGGAAACATGGTAAGAGAGAGCTCTTACAATTACAATCCTTGTTGCTGTAAATGACCCCAGGAAACTACCCTCTTCTACAACCCATTCTGGATTATCTTGGTCTTCTGCAAGTATCTCACAGGTCTCAGTTCTTTTCCTATTGGGACCCATACCTCATTACTGGAGGTTCTGGACCATTTATTTTCCTGCCTGAATTGGGTTGTGGTTTGCCATTCATTTCGGTTTTGCTTCCAACAGCTCAGGCTGGCCTTGAGTTCACTTTGTAGTCCAGGCTGGTCTTGAACTTGCAATCATCCTCCTGCCTCAGCCTTCCGAGTGCCAGGATTATAGGCATACAACCCCCCATGCCCAACCTTCCCACGGACCTTAATTATAGGGCCTAGCAATATGCAGAGATGTCCTACGAAATCCACTGCACTCCAAGTATATTCCCCCTTTCTTCTATTGTGGAATAATAGTCCCTCTTTCCCTTGGTAGTCTGCCAGTACCACAACTCCCTCTTTAGCTTGCTTACTCAGAGGGGTGAGGAGACCAAAATGACCAGGGGGAGCATCTTAGCTTCCAGTTCAATGGCATCATTGTTGTGCTTCCTGGTACAAGCTTTCCCCTCTATAGAAGTAAGACTTGTAAGCCATCAGTTCATAAGGTGACAGGAACAGCGAGTAAACGTTTTTCTGGTGGACCACTAGGGGAAACTGGTGACTGATTCCACTCCTACTTCCACCTCCTTGATCCCTGGACCTGTGAACCCTGGCTGTGGGCAGCACGGGGCCATATACAGCCTTCTAAAGAACCTTTCACCAGCCCTTCAAAATATTGGCACCTCGCTGGGGCTGTGACTATGTGTTCATATGACCATTCCACCTTTATGGGAAACCCAAACAACCCAACCATGTGTGAATGGTGCAGAACACAGTAAGACCAGTGAATTCCATGAGCATGAGCATGTTGACTCATTTCTTTGTCCATGAAATGTGTTCCTTGGTTAGAGGCAGTGCTATGAGGAATTCTTGATAGTAGGTAAGGCACGCATGATAGTTTTGGCAGAAGCATTTTACATAGGGAAGGCAAAACCAGAGTAAGTGTCTCTGACCATGGAGACAAAGCACTGTCCTTTCTGTGATGGGCACAGCCGGTTATAATCAACCTGTTCCCCAGTCACAGGCTGATCACCCCGGGGAATGGTACCATGTTGGGGACTCGATGTTGGTCCCTGCTGCTGGCATGTTGGGCATTCAGCAGTGGATATGGCCAGATCAGTCTTGGTGAGTGGGAGTCCACATTGCTTGAGCCTAGGTGCAGCCTCCATCCCTGCCAGCATGGTCACTCTGTTCATGGACCCAGTGAGAATAACAAGGGTGACTGAAGAAAGAGGTTGACCACTAGCCACAGAACACGTCATCATATCCACTTGATTATTAGAGTCCTTGTCTACTGAGGTCACTTTTTGGTGGGCATTCACATGGAAAATAAATATTTTACATCCTTTGCTCATTTAGAGAGGTCTTTCCATGTATTTCTTCCCTTAATATTGTTATCAAATTTGTAGTCACATTCCTTCCAAGTTCCAGCCTGACTATTGAATGTATCCCATGAATTTGAATCTAGTTGCACATCTGACCATTTTTTTATTCTAGGAAAAACCTACTATGAGGCACACTGCCTGAAGTTTGCCCACTGTGAAGATTTTCCTTCACCACTGTCCTTCAGGGATGTCCTGGAAGAAGGCTGACATGCTATAGCTGTCTATTTGTACAGAAGTTCTGCAGAAGGTTCAGAACTATCTATAATACAGTCCTTAGAGCTAGGGAGACAGCTCAGTGGTCTAAGTGCCTACCTGGGAAGCACAAGGACCTGGGTTCTATCCCTGGTACCACATGCTATGCTGGCCCCATACCAAGCTGGCCACTGAATCCCCGTGCTGGGGAGGCTGAGACAGGAGGATTACTACAAGTTTGAGCTGCATAGCGAGACCTATACTAATTAATTAATTATTTTTTAAAAAAGAACAGGCCTTAGCCTTCTCCTCCTCTGACAGCTGATCATGTGGTGCACACCACGAAGCCAGAGATGCATGATGAGAAACAGAAGGCAATATGAGAGGAGTAGGAGTCATGAGCATCTGAGAAACTTCTTCATGTAATTTACTTATACCCCCTGGACCTGCCCTGGCTCAATCACATATGTACCATCTCTGTTTTTAACAATAGATGTATGGTGTGCATGTTCAACCTTATGACTTGGTGGACCAGATAAAACCCAGTTGATGATGGGCATATCAGTTTGCATGGTCGCCTGGTGTCCCATGGTCAAGTGTTCAGTTTCCTCTAAGGCCTGGAAGCAGGCCAGAAGCTGTTCTTCAGGAGAAGAGCAGTGGTCTGCGGGTGATGGTAAAGCCTTACTCTAAAACCCTAAAGGCTTCTGCAGCAGTTCACCTATGGCATCCTGCCAGGTACTCCAGACAGCAACTCTACCTGCCACGGATGCTTCAAGTACCTTCGGACCTGCTGGATCCTCTGGCCCCAGTGGTACAGCAGCCTGCACAGCACCCTGAACCTGTTGCAGAGCTTTCTCCTATTCTGGGCTCCATTGAAAACTAGCAGCTTTCTAAGTCACTCAACAAATGGACCAGAAAACAAAACAAAACAAAAAACAAATGGACCAGAATAAAACCCCTACATAGGGAAGGTGCTGCCTCCAAAAGCCAAACAGTCCTACTAGGCATTGTGCCTCATTTTGGTTGTATGTGGAGCCAGATACAACACTGTATGTTTTATTTTATTATTATTATTATTATTTTTAATTTTGACTTTTTGAGACAGGGTCTCACTGTGCAGTTCAGGCTGGCCTTGAGCTCACTTTTTTAGCCCAGGCTGGTCTCGAACTCACAGCGATCCTCCTGCCTCAGCCTCCGGAGTGCTGGGATTACAGGCGTGCGCCACCACGCCCGGCTGTATGTTTTATTTTAAAAGAAATATCTCTACATACCCCACTCCCAGTACCAAAATCTGTATCAGTCAGTGCTCACTTAAGAAACAATTTAAAGGGGCTGGGGAGATAGCTCCGAGGCACAAGTGCCTGCGTGGCAAGTGCAAGGTCGTGAGTTTGAACCCCGGTCCCGCAAAAAAAAAAAAAGAAACAATTTAAAATTAAGTACAGAATATGTAAATATAAGGGTTTACAAGGTAGGCTTATGGTGGCTGCCCACAGAGTCAAGTGTGGAAGGGCTGTCTGTGGGCAGGAGATCTGAAGGATCCCACTGAAAGTCAAAGGCTTGGAGCTTACTGTTGGTCCTGTGAGTCCATATCAGGAGGCCCAAGGGTCTGTGATGGAAAGCTGAAGGCTAAAGAGTCTGTACTGGAACTCAGATGGCATCCAAGGTGAAGGCGAAGGCTAGAGCTCCTCCAGAGAAACAAGGCCACCTTCCTTCTATGTTTCCCCTTATTCCATCCAGTAACAACCTACCCGAGGTGGGTCTTCTATCTTCAGGAAATTCCTTCAGCCACACCCAGTGCAACAGGGGTCCAATTTTGTCGGGTATCTCTGACTCAACCAACACAATCAGTTAACTATCACAGTTGTCATGGGCCAAGGGCAGGGCCTGGCTCACAGGAAAGCCAGTCGTGGACACAGAGGCCCAAAGGAGCTAAGCCCCTGGCCTAGGATAGAGCTGTGGCCCAGTAGTCTGGCAGCCCAGCCGAGAGCCCATGCATGGCCTGCTGTCCATAGTGCTGGTGTGTACCCTTGCACAGGCATACCTCACACTGAGGAGCACAGCGAGGCACCAAGAACCCTGAGCTGAGGGCCAGGGCAAGGGGACAGCTGGCTCTCAGCTCACTTTTAAGAAGCGCTTCCTGAACTACACGTCGGTTACCACAAAATGAGTCAAGGCCCCTTTCAAGTGGCTTGCGGAGCTCACCTCTGATTCGACATCAGCTCCCCAGATGGACAGACAGCAGCAGGCTCTGGTCCTCTAGTCTAGAAGCCTCTTTGATGGCCACCAGCCAGGACAGGCCCTGTTCCACCTCTCCTCTACAGCAGCACCCTTGGAGCAAAAGGCAGGCAGGTGGCCTCAGATGGCAGGGATAGCCAGGATCAGGTAGCAGTGTGAGCCACCATGACTGCCTCTGCTCCAGTGCTCACGGTAGAGGGGAGCCCACAGCATCTTCCCCGCCCGGAGCACACAGAGGCCTGGCATCACTGTTGGTGCCCTGCAAGTCAGGACAGTGGTGTGAGGCTGAGGCCAGCATCAGGATCAGCATCTCAGAGGGAAACTGCACTGTGCTTTTGGGGCAGAAAATACACAGAGCGCCCTGGTGGGTGAGCAGTGGCCCACTGATATCCGGAAGAAGGGGCACACCGGCACCATACACATGAGCAAAGCCTGCAGGTGGCAGAGCCCATGCGCAGGGGCTGGGCAATGGTGGCAGTGAGTCAGGGCTTTGTTTGTGTTTGTTATCACTGTGTTGACTTGGAGTAGGAGTTTTCCTAGTCATGACTACTAGGAGGCAGCCAGAGGAACACCACGCGCACATGCGCGTGCTCACACACACACACACACACACACACACACACACACACACACACAGGCAGATCAATAAAGGCAAGGATCCAGGCACTCAGGACTGAGACAGTTAGCCCTCTCTTCCCACCCTAGAGAAATGAAAACTCACTCAGGCTTACACTCCTTTCAATCCTATTTCCTGATCTCTTTGTCTTCTTAAAATGTACCTGTCAGAAAGAGAGAAAGCACGGCCTCCTTCTAAAACACTACATGATGAAGATGCGAAAGCCCCCTGCCCAAGGGCCTGCTGTGCTGATGCTGAGGGTCCTCACAGACTGGGTGGAACACCTTAGTGTTTCATCGTGTCCTGCTTTGGTTCAGAGGGGTTGTTGGGTGCTGGGCACCACAGTGTGTCCTTCTAGAAGCAGAGGCCCTGGGCCACATCACAAGCTTTGCACCTTTGCCTCTCTCCTCAGAAAGACCCAGAAAAGCCCACCCCACTCTCTACCCAAACCTTCCTCTGGATGACGTCTCAGGCTTTCTTACCAAACTCCAGGGTAGCAAGGATCGTGGGATTAATTTCCCACTGGCCAAGAAATAAGCCAAGTCCTAGTAGAGTTTAGGATCTCCCACAAAACTATCTGCACAACTGGTTTTTTTTTTTTTTTTTTTCCATAGTAGCAATGGTCACTCTTTGTCACCAAATTCTTCTTTCTCCCCAAAGCTAGTGGTCCAGGAATGAGTGTTCCAAGCCCCAGCTCCCAGCGTTGTCTCTGAGTCCCTATTCAGAATCAGTGGTTCCTGTTTTGGGGTTTCACAAAGCTTGAACCTACATTGTCATGGGAGCGGTCTTTCCGCCCAGTCTGATGAGTCAGGAGACCAAGGTGCTCAAGAGGTTCTGGGAGATTCTAGGAGGCCACAGACACCAGGCTTTCTAGCACTTTTATCTTCCAAAGGGGATATAAAGGAAGGAATGAAGCCAGGCATGGTGTCTTACGTAGTGTCCACTCCCAAGTAGGCACTAGATGCCTTGAATCATTCTTGGATAGGAAGCAGCTTATAGAACACATACACACACACACACACACACACACACACACACACACACACACACTTTTGTCTATGAATGAACCCCTTCCCAACTGAGAGCAAGTACAGATCGTCTCCCAAGGGTGACCTGCCACATTCTCAAGTTTGTAGGCACTGGTCACCTTGTAAGTAAGTAGATCCCAGGCGACTGCTTTCCACACAACTGCCCAGGAAGCAGGTGGCCCCATAAGCACCCACGGGCTCTAGATCAGTGGTTCTCAGACTATGGGTTGCGACCCCAGTGGGGGTCAAACAACCAAAACACAGGGGTCACCTAAAACCATTCTGAACCATAACTGTAGCAAAATTACAGTTTTGAAGTAGCCACCAAAATCATTTTTTGCTTTGGGTCGCCACAACATGAGGAACTGTATTGTAGGGTCACAGCATTAGAAAGGTTGAGAACCGCTGCTCTAGATGATCGTGGGCAGAGGGTGAGGCCTGCGTGACTTAACTATAATCTAAGCTACTCAAAAAGGTTAAGGTAGGTAGGAGGATTGCAAGTTCAAGCCCAGCCTGGGCAACATAATGAAACCCTGCCTCAAAATAAACAATAAAAGTGGCTAGTGATGTAGCTCAATGGAAAGGCCCCGGGTTCAATGCCCAGAACTGGGAAGAATGAATGCCAGCAAGAAAGGGAAGAGGGGGAAGAAACAGAGATGCTGACCTCCATCCCAGTGCTGCCCTCCCCATCCTCCTCAAACTGGATGCATCAGGCCGGCAAGATAGCTCAGCAGTCTAAAGCATCTGCTTAGGCAACCACAGGGACCATGGTTCGATCTCCAGCACCACACGCTGTGCCAGCCCCACCCCCGGGGCAGACTGAGCCAGCCATAACATAAAGTTTAAACAATGTGGTATTTACACTTATGTGTCTGATTTATTAAAAAAGCAAAACAAAACTGGATGCATCCTCATGGGCTTGAGGAGAGGCAGGGTGACAGGACCACAGTGTGGCTCTGAAGCTGAAGTGGGGATAGATAGTCTGGGCCACCTCAAGGGCAAACAGGTAGAGACAATGTGAAGACCCTGTGATGTCAGATGGGGCACCACAATCGTTTCCCACAAGAACCTCATTCTGACACATTCTGCACCCTAAGGCCACCCCATCAGTCTAGCTCCAGAGACATGAATAGTTTTCCTTGCTCGGAGACTCCCACGTTCATTGGTAGGCTACAACCCTCAACTATGGCAACACTTTTTATATGACAGCTTGGCTTGAAAATCATAGTATCTCACACTAAAGCCTCTGGGCCTAAAGCTGTAGAGCTGTTTTGTTTTTGTTTCTAATACCATTTTACTGTAGCAGGGCAATGTCGCTCCTTTATGTGTCGCCTGTGGCTTCTTTGGCACTGAAATAGCAGGGGTGAGCAGTTGCACCAGAGAACACTGGGCCTGCAAAGCCTAAAATATTTGCCATCTCAAGGAAAAGTTTGGTGAACCTTGATTTAAAGGAAAGCCAAAACTCAGGTGGAGGGTAGTTCTGAAAATTCATACCCTAAGTCTTTATCATTGGGACCAATCTGGGTTCTGCTATGGATACGTGATGTGTTTGTATACCTGGCCCACATAGAGGTTCATTCATAGACAAATGGGTATGTGTGTGTGTGTGTGTGTGTGTGTGTGTGTGTGTGTGGTGTGGTGTGTTCTGTAAGCTGCCTCCTATCCAAGAATGATTCAAGGCATCTATCACCTATTTGGGAACTGACACTATCTGCGTAAGACAAAACACCACCCTTCCCAACTGAGAATGAATACGGATTATCTCCAGAGGGTGACGTGCCACATTCTCACGTGTGTAAGCACTGGTCACTGTGCAGTTAAGTAGAGCCCAGGCAACTGCTTTCCATGCAACTACCCAGGAAGCAGGTGGCTCTGGAAGCACCCTTGGGCTCTAGGTGACCATGGGCACATGACGAGGCCTGTGTGACTTACACTGTAGGTAACGATGGAACATCTTGGACTCCTCGCATAAACCTCAGTGGCCTGCTCTCTGGCAGCCAATGAGGCCTGCCCAGAGAGACGCTGGTGTTTATCTGTCACGTCCTTTAGTTTTTTATGGCACTCAGTCACCTTGTATATTTAATGGGGGAAATTTGCTGAAATGGTTACTGAGCCATAGGGAAAAGGAGGCTGAGGTGGAGAGCTGCCCTTCAACCCTGACATTGGCGAGCTGGTCTCATTAATGAGACCTGTGCTGGGATACAGCGCTATGCATATTCGGGCACTAAAACGCGAAGCTAAAATCGTATCAGGGTGTAATCTGAGCACAGGCAGCCTGTCTGTGATAGATTTACGACGTTTACTCAACGATGGATGAGAGCTTTTGGGGAAAGAACGTCCCTCCTCTTTTAAAAACACATCATTAGCCCGCTGTGGTCATGCTCCTAATTTTTGTGTGAGTGACCAGAGCCTTTAAAAACTGTCTCCAGGTGACAGGAGCATAACGTTCTTGCCCATCCCGCATTCACAGGAGGAGGAAAATGGACCGTGTGGCACTCTCTGGCTACCGTGCTTTGCCCAAGATGTCCCATAAAGTGCCACCTCCTTGTGCGAGGAGTTGAATCAAGAGCATCGGCTCACTGAGGCACAACACCGGGGCCACAGGCTTCCCACCAATCGCCTCTGCAGTTCTCACAGAAAGTCTTGCGCTTGAGGATTTTCGCATTCTCCTTCTGAGAACTGATTGTTGGTGACGTCAGAAAAGCAAGAGATCCTGTTTTCCAGGTTCTCTTTCCTCTTGCTAATGAGACCCACGGGAACCAGGTGAGACACACCCTGCCTGGGCCCGGCCAGGGATAAGCAATTCGTCCTGACCTCAGATTGGGTCCTGCTACTTAGACACCAAGCCCTCCCCAGCAGAGGGCTCATTTAAGACGTGGCACCGAGGCGGGCATGGGGCGGATGCCTGCAATTGCAGACGCAGGGAGGCAGAAGCAAGAAGAATCCCAAGCTGGAGCCTAGCCTGGGAAACACATCAGTTTCCAAATTTAAAAGTAGAGTGAAGTGCTATCTACAAACTTAAAAGTGCAGAAGTCGCTGGAGATGCAGCTCAGTGCAAAGATCCTGGATTCAATCCCTAGTATTAAAAAAAAAAAAAATAGTGCAGCACAGGGGCTGCCTGTGGCAGTTGGTCACAAGGCAACAACCACAGGAACTGAGAACTGAAATGCACGTCCAGGGTCTCTATCTTCTTACTAAGTGCCTGGCATGCAGGCAGGGCGGGATCCCATGCCCCTAGGCCTGGTGCATGGCTGATAAGATGAAGATAATCATAATGCTATTTCACAAACCAAATGAGCATTTTAAACAGTCTGCTTCAACAAACCTCCTTTTCTCCGCATATCTCAAAAATATTTTCTAGCAGAGGCTTGCACAGGAATCCTCAGGCGTAGGAGTCCTGACATATCCTGCCGTGACGCCCAGCTAGGACGCAGGTAGGAAAGTGGATGTCGTTTTCCCATCTTTCCTTTTTGCCTGTGTCGCTCACCCCCCCACTCCCCACCGCCCCCACCCCCGCACCTGAGAAGAAGTGGCTCCCAGCTGCTGGAGGGCGGGAGGGTTCAGGGGCAACAGCAACGGGGCCTCCCAGACATCTGCAAAGGAGCTGCTGAGACTTGGAGCTCTGCAGTAGCAGTGCGCGCGTGCGTACGTGCGTGCGTGTGTGCATGTGTATGTGTACGCGCACGCACACACACACATACGCACCCGCACATGCACGCCCTGAAGGAGGTACGGTTCTTGGACAGCAGGGAGGACGGTATGTCGGTAATTTACAAGGAAAGATAAGACAAGATTAGGAGAAGGAGGTCAATCAGATAAACAGTACTACACACACAACTTGGCTTTCAGCCCATTCTGTCGTTTATTCTGAGGAGAACGGAGGGCGAGTGTTGGGCCTTCCGAGGAGCTCTCTGTCTTAACGCGCACGGTGGTTCCTTTCAAGCTCATCTTTTAAAAAGCCGTGGCAATATGTTTAACCTTTTCTGTTTCCTCCTCTTCCTCCCCCTTTTCCTCTCCTCTTAAGAAGTCAAGGAAAATCTTCCTTAGAGTTCTTATCCTGGTAGCTGTGTATCCTGGAAGCGTTGAAACACTCTCAGTGTCCTCAGCCTACCTTCCAGTGTGGACATTATTTGAAAGCCTGACTCTTGCCGCTGTCACCAAGTAGAACCCGAGCCGTGGGTGTGAGTGAATAAGAGCAGGGAGGCTGCGGCTGCTATCGGGTCCCCTTAACCCTGAACTAGGAACTCACCAGTGCCTTCTACAAGGTCCGGAAGACCCACCAAGAGCTGGGGTCCAGAGAGGGCCTTTATTCCTGACTACTTCTAAACGCATGATCGTCGGATGCCATGAATCTCGGAAGCCAACATGGCCCATTCTCGGGTAACAGTCAAGAAAATTAGAGCACAGCGCTGAGAGGACCTTTTCCAGTGAAAAGCTTCTCGTGCAGTCTGGGGTCCCTTCCACTGTTCTTTTCATCACAAAATAATCCTGAAGAACCTCATCGTGAGTAGCGTTTGCAAATAAAGAAGGCTCCGGCCTTCTGCCTGGACCACGAATGACGGCCTCTTGGAGGTTAGAAATGCATCTTACGCTTCTCTCTGGTTATAGTAAGCTGCAAGTCAAAAGAGATAAAAATAGACTGAGGCGATCAGCTTGGTACCAGAGGCCACAGGCAATGGGATATGAGGAGCTGCTAATTAGAAACAACAAATCAGAGTTTGGATTGGCTCTACTTCCTTCTTTTTATTTCATGTTCTTTTGTCTCAAAATCCTTCCTCAGAATGATTTCTCCCCTCTTTCGTCTCTGTACGTTTTGCTATTTTTGAACTAGTGTATTTACACCTCTTCATGGTTTTTATTTCCATAAATTACAGCAAAGCTATTTTTGGTAGCCCAAGGTTTCCTGAAACAGAGTTAAGAAGCAGAATAATAAGGTTTTCAATCATACACAGGACTGACAATTAGTTAATAAAAGTCCTTTTTCGTTGTTATTGTTGTTCCCTATTTCCTCAAAAGTCAGTTCTCAGGAAAACAATTCATTTACTGTATGTGCGCTGTTTACCAGCCAGGTTAAAGGTTCAGCAAAAGAAAGACGTCAAAATATTTACATTAAAGCAAGTCGCCGTTCCTATATATATCGTGTCTGGCTCTGGCCTGCAGACCCCGGAGTTGTCTGTCCCTGTCCCGCCCAGCTCTACGTGGCACCCGGGCTCTTGCTGTCTTCCACTGTTCTTTGCTTGTGAAATCCCTGCCACTTTTTACTTCCAGATCTTCTTTCCTTTCTTGTGAGAGTTCACGTTTCAGGGCTAAGGTCCTTAAGACCTCATGAGAGCATTTTCTGGCGCTATGTTCCTACTATTTCCTGATGTATTTACTTTTTAGAAAACACTCCATCTTATGAATTAAACTACAAAGTACAATCAGCAGCAGCACCTGCTCTATGCCATGCATTGCGCTTTTCTGCTTTGTCCTTTCTGTGCCCACCCCCCATGACGGCATGGCAGGCATGGCCCTCCCTGGCTTGTGCATGAGACATCAGACAACTTGGGAGAGGCCGTGCAGACCTGGTCAGCAGCTCAACTGACCAAGCCCTGTGATTTATGGGTTTTCAGTTTCCCCAGTCCAGAAAGAGGAGCCCCAGACTTTGCCATGCCTTCAGGGCTACATTCCTGAGCCCTTTGTGCTGCAGGGAGAGACAGACCCGGGACAGCCAGGTGGCCTCTCTTCACCATGAGCAATGCTCTTCCAGAGAGAGACAGCAAGTGAAGGTCAGGGATGGGGTGAGGGTAGTGGTCAGGGTGCCCCTGCTGCAGAGGCCACTAGCAAGCTGTAGCTGAGCCGTTTACTGCAGAGGCAGAGCTGTGATGGAAGCAGGGTCCCACAGCTGTAACTTGGCCGGCCTTACAGTGACCCCAACAGCCCAGGGGGCTGGAGGAAGAGTTCATGTCTCCTCTACCATGGCCATGAGGCATGAACATCAAGCCAACAGCATCTTCCCATGCCCTGTGGCATGGGGGTGGGGGAAAGGAGCCTCAATGTCACGCACCTTTCCTGAGACTCAGCCACATGGCAGGCACTAGCTGACTGGAAAGACGCAGCCACTGCCTGCCTTTCAAGGCTCTGGGCTCAGTGTGTCAAGTCTGTGTTCCACACACCAAGGCCGCCCAGCCCAGAGCCTTCCAAGCCTGGCCATAGTGGGTGCCCACGGATATGTCCTGGGAAGACCCATTTGGTCCACCAGCTCCTTGTCACGGAGGATTCCAGTACAGCAGGTTCCAAACAGAGACCTTCAGGAGTCTATCAGCATCCTGGAGGTGCGTGCCTCTGCCCCTCCCCACATCAGAGAAACACATGCATCACACGCACGTGCTGCTGCGCACACCACCACAGACGCCCACAGCCCACCACAGACGGCACACATCACAGACACCCACACTCAATTCCGCACGGCACACACATAGCACACACACAAGCTACACAATGTGGTGCCCACATCATACGCGTCACACATCCACCCATGCACACACACGCCACAAACGCCCACACTCATGTTCACCCCACACCCCTGCACACTGTAGCACTCCACACACAGCACGTAGGCACAGGAGCATGCGCGTGCACACACACACACACACACACACACACGTACACACAGGTACACACCTCCCTCACAGATGGATGACAGACACCATGCTGCAGGTGTACAGGCTCCAGCGATGTACACAGCAGCCCCAGGGCCACGCGCAGAGCCTCGCCTCCACACCACTCCTTCTTCCTCCTCCGGCGTGGGCTCTGTTTACCGAGGCGGCCCTGCCAGACCTGGGGGCTGCCAGACACCAGCCTCCTTCGTGAGGCCGCCAAGTGGGAAGGACTTAGCCTTAGTAAAGCAACCTCTCACTGAAATAAGATCAGACATGACTCAGCCTAAAGACAGTGCGGGCAAACCAGGAGGACACTGTCCCCAGAGTGAATGGCAAACACAGGGCATGATAAAGGAACAGTGAATCAATTTCCAGTAGACATTAGTAGGCCTATCCTAGGCAAACTGGGGTCTGTGTTCTCATTTAAAGGAACCACGGAAAATCATTAGCAGTGCTTTGCTGCCTAGCAAGGCCAGGAAGGGAAAATAATGAATTGAGGGCGAGTGGTGAGAGCCAGAGATGGGGCAGTGGCATTCCTCATGGTGTGTGTGTCTCACTTTTGCTCCCTCTCTTCCTGCAGTGGCAGCTGTAACCTGCTCTAGGCAGGATTCTTCATGGCTTCTTAGCCCACTTCCCGTAGTTGGAGTTTCTCAAATGCACCCTCCTCCCTTGGCTCAGGTGTGGGGGCCCAGCCTCCATGCTTGGCACCCTGTGCCACTGACCATGCTGGGGAAGAAGTTCCAAAGCCTGTCACTAACTCGCTCAGCAGCCATGGGAGCTGTCCTCTCTCAAACCCCCTGACATCTTGTCGAAATGGCAGATTCAGGTGCCAGTGGCCCAGCCTGAGACCTTTCTTTTAAACTCAGATGGTGGCAAAGCAGAGCTTAGGAGCCCACAGAGGTCTCCTCACTTCTAACTGTCCTGGTCTCTCCTTCCCAGATGTCTACTACCATCAGCAGTCCTTCACAGGGCAAAGTGGGATTTACAGAACACAAAGAGACTGCATATGCGGGAGCTGTGGCCATGCCAGATCACCCTGGACTGACACTCGGGATTCACTGGCTCTGTGCCATG
This sequence comes from Myocastor coypus, assembly GCA_004027025.1. NCBI lineage: Eukaryota > Metazoa > Chordata > Mammalia > Rodentia > Myocastoridae > Myocastor > Myocastor coypus. The sequence goes on from PVJA010025597.1 coordinate 20,405, forward strand.
AGCAAGCGCTGATCCTTACCAAAACTCAGTTTTCCTAACCAAAACAAAAAGCTAATAATAATTCTGCTGCTGGGGCCTATTATGGGGACTAGAAATAATGTTATAAGTCGCCAGAAGGTGTATTCAGAGGAAACCAGAGTTGAGTTGGTAGCTGGGATCGCTGGGAAGGTGAGCAATAACCAGCCCGTCTGTTCAGATACATAACCCTGAAGGTGCAGAGCTCCTGCTTCTGGAGGGAGTGAGGCAGGCGCCCCTGGATGCAGGCATGGGAGATGCAGCGGCCTAGTGCTCTAGCCACAAACCCAGCGTGGCTTCTGAGGTCCTGCTGCATTCCAAAAGAAGAGAAAGACCTGTGGCTGCAGAAGCGAGAGCACAGTGTGTGTCGACTGGTGTCCTCCGCAGGGTAAGCCGAGTCTAGCATTTGGAAGTGATGGCCGTATCTGGATGCTTGGAAGCCATGCCCCAATTCCCCCTATTGGACTCCATCCTATGACACAAAGGCAACAGTGGCTCAGTTGACTCCAGAACTTTCATCAGAAGCCATTTGTCAAGAAGCCTCAGTGAGGACAAAAGCATGATGGCTGCCAAGATTACGAAGCCCTGGCTACTTTAGGCCCCCCAGCCCAATACCCAGCATGGACTCAGTTCAAGGGGATTCAACTGTTCCAGATTCAGCACTCTCTCATGCACCAGGGGTAGGGGGGAGAAGTGGATTTTTCTCGCTCTGTTTTGCTCTCCACTGGATTAGTTTCCTCCTACTAGCCTCTCTGATAAAGAGGGAACATGTGGATCCAACAGCTCCTCACACAAAGAAGCTACCAAAGCCCTGTGCCAGGGAGCCCACGTGTGAGCCTTCGGTCTGGCCGTGTACACAGAGCCCCTGGCTTAACCACATTCTTGCAGTGGTTGAAATTTGTGCAGATCTAACTTCAGATCAACTTGCAAACATCTTAGAGACACCAGCACAGAAGGGAGACGGCCTGGATGACAAGGAACAAGCAAACAGCGCCACCCTCTCCCGAAGAATAGATTCTGAAAACCACAGGAGAGCAGACTCCCTTCAGTTTCAAGGAAAACCTAGAGAAGGTGTGGAAGAAGCCAGCCAGCTTTTGGGAAGAAAGTGGTGGTCTCTAGGAGGTACACAGGTTCTCTGAGAGAAAGTCATTCCATGCTAACCTCATTTCCTGTTTTGACGAGCTTCACCAGCACAGTCAATTAGGGGAATGCCCCAGAAAGTGTGTCTTGCTTTCAGTAAAGCATTTGAAAACTTCTCATCATATCCTATCTAGGTAAGTTCAAAAGAAGGGCCAGATGGTGATTCAACCAGGAGGGTTCCTAATGGGCTGCACAACCTTCTCCAGGGAAGGCCAACTCAGGGTACCATGTCTATCCTGCCCACCTCAACCCCCACTGTAGCCGCTGTATGGGGCCCTGCTGTTCGTGCCACCACTGACATCTTAGAAGACCACTGAGAGCAAGCCTAGGTGGAAATGACTTTCCACAGCTGTACACACAAGCAGGTCGAGGACCCCAAGGTGACAATGTCAGCCTGTGGGTTGGATGCCGAGGTCATTCTTTGGAGGGCAGCAGAAATGATGGTCATGGGGAACTCCAGGGCTCTGTCCTGTGTACTGTCCCATCTGCCATTTGTAAAGTCATCTGCAAGGAGCAACTCAAGGCACACTGACTGAATGGATCACTCTGGGAAATGTCCCCAAAGAAGGAAGCGAGGCTCAGGGGATGGAATGCTGGGATACGACACGGCAAGAGCGATGCAAAGCTCTGTTCCCATCAGACAGACACGCAACCTACGCTAGGAGCAAAGTCGGCACCTCTCTGCTTCCAGGTACACAGCTAAGCACTTGAGCGTAGCCAGGACGATAAAAACCCTCACTTGTAAAGATGGAGCTTCCCTGGGATGTCAGATGCTAAAACCCCTCTCCTGCTTATCTTTGGGCCCTGTGAGAATGAAGTAGGCCTGAGATGTTTAAGTGCTTTGAAAAAGGGAAAGCTCTGAAATTCAAAATAGTATTATTCTTTGTTGTAAGGTGCTTTCCCTCCAACACGAAAAGAAAATCTGACAGTCTCTAAATGATAAGTAGAAAATGATTCAGCTTTGGCTTCTGGTTCTTCATCTTTAACCCCAACCTGGCCGAGCTTGCCGAGCCGTCTCCCTCGGGCCATTTCAAAGGTCTGGTGTCCTCTAAGCTGTGGCATTTGTTGCCAGCATCTCTTCTGGCACTGGCCTGCACTGTTGCATCAGAGTAGCTGCACAGCGGGCTGCAAGACCCCCTTTCCAGGGGTGAGACTCCCAATGGCAAATGCAAGGAGCAGCAAGAGTAAGCCCTCGACAACAGAGCTCTGGGCCTTGGCTTCGGCAGGTGTGTACAACTGTACTCGGTCCACCACAGTACCTTGAAGGCTCACAGCCCCTACAGCTGCACAAGCCCTGGAGGAAAATACAGTGCAGGCCTAGGACAGGAGGACAGATGTCTGCAAAATCTCAAGAAAAAGAGTCACCTTAAGCTCCTCCAAAGTTCTGCATAACTCCCCTCAGTAAGTAAGATCTCACGGCTCCTGTAAACCATGCCATCCCACAGAACTGTCTGTGGCTCTAGTGTTAGTTGTCTAATATGGCAGCCCCAAGCCACATCTACATATTTAATTAACAAATGAATTATATTTTAATATAAGAAGGAATTAAGAGTTGAGATCTTTGGTTGCATGAGTTATATTTCAAATGTTCAACCAATTCGTGTGACTAATGAAATTGGTTGGCAGCCTGGATCAAAGTTTCTTAGCCTTGCTCATGCCCTGAAATTATCTGAGGCACTTTTAAAAACATTAGTATCTACCTCTCCCCTATCTCTCACCCAAATTCTGATGTGATAGGTCTAGGCAGGATCTGATTTTTTTTTTTTTTAATATATCCTGAGTAATTCTACTCTCTGGCTAGGGTCAGAACTATTCTCCTAACCACCTGGTTAGCACTGGGTGATCAATGTTCTTTTCCTTTTTCTCCTTCTAGACTTATGAATGAATGATCCTGTGAACACTAGAGATTATTACTAGTTCATCCCAAGCTTGTGACTTACATCTTTTTGAGGCTGAAATGGACAAAGGATGTAGTTGTATTCAGCTCAAGAACACAGGAGGGGGTGACCACTGGGGAGGGGATACGTGCGCCTAGTGAGCCTCTTACACCAGGGTAGGGCTATGTCCAGAGGGATAAGATTTAGTACTATGTGAGCCCCTACTGAAGCACACCCCAAACCCAGGACTGGCCCTGACTCCTTGGGGCCCTCCAGGACTCGGTAGCAAAGAGTCTCGGGCAGCATGAATTCTCTGGACTCCTCATATGGACTTAGTTTTCTGAGGAGGTTCTGAGGTGCAGCTAGGGACACCTACCCAGGCCCATATCTACACAATATGATGCCCTGGCATTTTCCAGGAGTGCAAGCAAAATAAGGCCAATCAAGAACATGGGTGAACAAAAGCAAAACTTTTTTTTTTTTTTTTAATGAGAGTCTTACTACCCAGACAGTAGGCAGTGACTGACCCAACTTTCCTATAGGAAAAACCTGGCTCCTCAGAGCCTCACTCTTCCCCTTGTCACTTCATTGACCAAACTCAGAGACATAGGCTTGGTTTCATCATGTTCCAAACAGTGGTCACAACGTGGGGTACTCAGCATCACGGTACTGCTGTGCAGCAAGGACATGCTGGATCGGCCCACCATTATGCTGAGCAGAGCATCAGGTGCTCTGCACGGATTAGGAAAGAAACTAGAATAGATTTGTTCTCTGCACAGACTGGGAAAGAAACTAGAATATATTTGTCTTTGTCAAGAGGAAATTTGGGGAGACAGATGATAAATAAACAAACAGGATGACTGTTAATATGAGTAATTCTATGATGAAAACAAGAGTCACAAGACAGAGAGGGAGGGGAGAGGAAGGGTTCTCTGGAGTCCTGATGCTGAGGCAGCTTCCAGAGCAGGGCCCTTTGGTCTAAGACCTGGCCATACCTTGCTGTATTCACCATGCTGGTCATAGAGGGGATCTGTAATAGCCACAGCCCACTGATAGATTTACTCTAAGAAGCACAAAAGGCTAAATAAACATGGCCACTTAGAATTATCCTTGGATGTCGCTAAGTTTAAAAGGGAAGACAGGCAAAAAGCAATGGGAGGTGTCCTCTTTAGCCTGTTCCCACCCAAGGTCACATTGTCCTCCTGTTCCTAACTGTGGAAAAGAGTGGGATTCTGCAGAAGGGATGTTTCCCAGCCATCTAATCATGACAAGTGATACCCAGGTACCAAATGCAGTGGGCTTAAAGGCTGGAGCTGGGGTTTCAGGGCACTTAAACACGATGCCCTTGAAAAGCAGCAAATAGCAAGCCTTGATCCTCCCTGAGCAAAGCCTAACCATGAGCACACTAGGTGTGCCCAGAAGGTGAAGCAGGCTTGACCCGATCTACTACTTTACCTGTAGAACCTGAGGTCCTAGAGAAGTATGTATGGAATAAGTCAGAGGAGCAAAGAAAGCTGAGGCCTCTCCTGATGAAAGAAAGCTCAAGGCTGGGAGTGATCTTGGCCCAGATTTCCAGATGTCTCCCACTGTATTCCACAAATATCAACCTGCCCATACAGACCCGAGGAAGATCTTCTAAAGAGACACTGGAAGTAGGACAAGCATGGCCAAGTGATGAGAAATTCAACACAGTATAACACTGTCAGGATGATCTGTGTGGTTATGATAAGATTTACTTGTGGCCGTGCAGAAATTCGTGTCAAACGCTGTTCCTTTAGTGTTTACACATAGCACACAATTCAATGTTCTTTTGTTTTGCTTTTAATGGAGAGGGCCATGAGCCTCAAGATGTTGACCAGATAAAGTAGAAAATGACCAGACTTGACAATGACCAAAATATCACATCCCCAGCGAACCCAGAGGCCCCCAAGAGTCCATGGTAGGTACAATTTGGTCCCAGAGCAAATCCTTCACCTGCCTTCCGGCTGTGGTCAGCTCGCAGCAGGTAAAGGTGCTGCTGGAGGTGAGGCGGAATCCTGATTTTTCTGTCTCTGTCATTTTCGATCAAGCGTGTCACAGAGCTTCCTGTTTCACCTCCCAGTTATTCTGAAACAAAAACATGCACGAAAAAAACATAGGTCACTGCCAACCGCATGGGAGTCACTGCAGCGAGTTGGAAACTGAAAAGGGAAAGACAGATCACAAATGCCACTGTAAGCCAGAGAAGCAAATTGATCAGCATCTATTCATATGGTGACAACAAAAATTACAGGTGGCAATGGTGATGCGTGCCACCTATTTAAAAACAATTCAAAGGGGACCAGAAAGACCAGTGTTCTCAACCTTCGCTGCTTTGTTTGGGGCCACCCTGTGTGTTTAATGAAAAGCCAAGGCCAGTTCTAACTTCTCCAGCACAGTCCCATTCCCAGGGGCCCTGAGGCTCCTCTCTATTTGCTCTTCATTGGGCTAAAGGATACACAAGACTTCCAAGACCACCCAGGTATCTGCCTGGGTGATGGCCTGAGCTCTCTCCTCCCGAAGGGCCCAGAGGTACTTGGTGAGTGGTCACAGCAGAATTTTCACTCAGTGTGGTCCCAACCTCAAGTTCCCTGTCCTCTTTACTACCCAGGAGACAAGAGCCACCCAGAACAGCTGCCCCTCCCCCCAGGAACTTCACCCAGTTATCCCAGCTTGCCTGAGCCAGGGGCCAACAGCCTCAGGCCAGGGCGAGGCAACACACTGGGCCCCTGACAGAGCAAAGACCCTGAGGATGGCAGAGAGCTGAACGAAGCTCCAGAAAGACCAGGGTTCTATTAATAACTGTTGTGCTGCTTGACACCAGTGTGGTCGCCCCCTGCCCCCACCCCCCAGCTGCAGTCGGGCTGCAGATCGTTCTCAGCTCTCCCAGGCAGGCAAAAGGGTATTTCCAAAAACAGAAGGCAAAGCAGATTCACAAATACAGACCGTACCGTGCCCCCAAGCCCGTGCTGCAGCTTCAGGAATCCACCCCTGCACTTAAATCTGCTGGTCAAACACACCTGGGGAAGATTTTCCAGGGCAGAGCTACAGCCAGCACTTCCACGGAAGGGAGGTCAAATCCAAGCCAGACTTCCACTCCCAGCCCTGTTCTGTGTCCAGCGCTACTGATGGCCAGAAGGATGACTGCTCAAAGCTCCCCTGGAATCTGGCTGTCCTCCGTACACGCAGCCGACCCCAGATGCAAGTTCAAGTTTCCCAAGCACCAGAGCCCCTTGCCCCTCACTGCTGCCTGTTGTTTACGGCTGACAGAAGCAGGGGTGAAGAGGTTTGACTTTGGAAAAGCTCTATCCTTCCCTAGAGATTCCTCCACTGTGCAGAGTGGCACCTGAGGGACTGGGGAGTTAGAAAGCAAAGCACTCCAACCGGCTACTGTGTTCCCACACACAGGTGGGAGGGCCTTCCTGCAGCCTGGCTCTGCTAGCAGGCTGTGTGGTGTTAGGAAAAACGCAGGGCATGCTGGGAACAGCATGCGAGGCCTGGGCGAAGCTCTCCTCCTCTGCCCTCTCCACAGGCCATCCCTGTGGCCTGTGGTTGCCATGACAGTCTTCCTTACGTTTGGAAACTCTGTATTATTTGTCTTCATGCCTTATGCGTGTGAATTAGCTAATCCACACAGACTTGTGCAGGCTTAATCCTTCCTTCCTTCCTTCCTTCCTTCCTTCTCTGAAAGGCCCCATTTGGTAGTGGCAGTGTGAGACACGGGCACTGGCCCTGCAACACCTAGTCACTCAGCAGGAACGCCACCCGGGAGAGCCTGCTTCCCGTTCTGCGGCCTATGAGCTAGCATTTTCTTGTGTAGCTTATAGCCCAGCTTCTGGGCCTTGAACACAGGGCCTTCCTGGGTGGGCAAAGAGAAACAGGAACTAAGCAATGTATCAGTGGCTGACATGGGTGGAAGGGGAGACCTAGTTCCCTTCGTTTCACCATTGAAACAGAGGTGTCCACTAGCCTTTGGCCTCCTGGCCAGCTTTCCCACTTCTGACTAGGACAGAGTGCCAAAATGTCAGTGCCTTGATAGCTGCCATGTGGCCAGCGGGGCAGAGCTGGACCAAAAACGAGCAGGAGAGGTAACGGGGACCTCAGGCTCACCGGATGCTCTCCCCCGTGAGGTACAGAGGAGGAGGAGGAGGAGGTGGGCAACCTTCCCAAGGTCACACTGGGAGGCACACAGCTGGGACTGGGACTGGTTTTCCCACCTAGTCTCCAAGGGCTTGGGGCCAAAGCTGAGAAGATTTTGTCCACTGTCAGGCCTGAGTTTGCCGGTCCAGCAGCTTTTGCCTTCAGGAATCCAAGTCCTGAGGACACCGCCATGCTGGCTGGCTTATCATTGATGACCCAGGAGAGCTTTCCCTTGATTCCCAGTAAATCACACACGTGGTTTCCCATACTTCGGGGCATGCACAGAGACTACCAATGCCTTCCCAGCGCTGGGACAGACCTAAGCCAGTCTGTGGGCACACATATGGGTCTCTGCTACTCTCTGCTTGGCTGAGCTATGCTGTTTCTGTGAATGTCTTACTTAGGGCCTGGAGTTATGTCCTAGATCCAGCCAATGATCTTAGGGCCATGCATACCACACTGAGCACCAGCTCTACTGAGGGACCAGAAGTGTAGTCCATCTGGATACTCATGGAACCTGTCCCAAATTTTGTTCCTTTTGCTTCTGACAGCCCTCAGGGGACTTGTCCCTGAGTCCATCCTTCAAGGCCCTACCTCCTTCCTAGGCAGCCAGTACCAAGGCAGCAGATGTGAAGACCATAAACTTACTTCAGCTGTCGTATCTAAGACCCTGCCAGGGCTTTCCTGCTGGGATGCTGAGCCAGAGCCCCGGCTGCCCACAGGTGAAGTAAAGACTCTTGTGCCTGTCCAGCCCCTTCACAAGCACAAGGAAAGACACCAGGGAGACAGCTGGGGCTGCTCCCTTTATTTTCTCAGAAAGTGTCTCTTGTTCATCACAGACTCCCTTAGGGATGAGGAGACTCATTCTTTGGATGAGTCACAAGGGTTCTGTGATGAAATGGTCAGGACTAGGGGGCTGGGGCAATGACTTGAGGCTCCTTGCTGTCATCCTCGAGTGCAAAGCCAGTCCCTGCATTGTTCCTGGGCTTCCATGGGGTTTCCTTCTTGTTTTCCAGGTTCTTCTTGTCTCACAGAACTGACCAAGACAAGCAAAAGGGGTGACAAAGCTTATGTGAAAAGTGAAGGGTAAGAAACTGGCTCTCCAAAGTGAACTTGGGTCAAATAAAAGAAAGGAAGGAAATAAATAAAAGTACACCCTGAGGAGCACAGGGCAGGTTACCTCAAGGAAAGCCACAGGTGAGCTGGTCGTGGTGTCTGCGTCCTTTCATCCCATGTATACCTTGTACAAAACCACAAGAAATTCTATACACGGGTCCTGGGAGGCAGCCCTGGGGTCCCCCGTGGCTCTCTTCCCAGCCAGTCTAGGCCAGGCTAGCTCCCTATCTTGGTCTCTCTGAGTTGACTGGGGGCTGAGGGAATCGAGGAGCTGCTTCTCCTGCAAGGTGCTGCAAGCATCACTTCTGACTGCATGCTTCACTAGAGGCTGTGTCCCTGGGTGGGCGCTATCACCACCCTGACCATGGAGGACGAGCCTGTCCTCAGGATACCCTCACATCCAGGTCCCCTAAACATCCATGACTGAGCACTCCCTCTTGCCAGACAGTGCTCCTGGTGTGTGCCGTCGCCAAGGCTTGCCATGAGCACTCTTGGCTTGGCAGGACTTGAATGTCTCACCAGGCAGGGCAGGACCGGAGGCACCAGGAGCTCAACAACTGGCAGGGGAGGTGGCACCAGCTTTCAATCCAGCATCCTCGTGTCATGTTCTGCCACTTCCTGGGATGACAAGGAGCTCGCGTGTGATTTCAACAGCAGACCCTGAAGATCTTTCGGCCTGGGCACCCCATGGGTGCCAAGAGCTCCTCTGGCCACTCCCATGATTTGCACTAAAGCTGGGCAAGCAAGAATCAGCAGCCCTCGCCAGGAGATTTTCAGGTCAAGTCCTGCATGCCTCTCACACCGGCCACTTTCACCGTCTTTTAGATAAGTCCATTTTCCAAAGAACAAAACCTCGGAGGCATTTTAGTAGGTTTAGTCTGGTTGACAACGAACGGGCAGAATGATAGAAAGCCATGCCCTACGGCTGCTGAGAAGTGCAGAAGGCCTTCGCGAGGCCGGCTTGGCGCTGATTGTGTTAGGATACCTGAGGGGCCTTGGGCTTCAGGAACACTGGAGAAAAGTGCAGACCGCTTTAGATGCAGTCTTTCTGGCATTTTTATCACTTGTGACCCTAGACAGGGGCCTCAGCTGGGTCTCTGGAAAGGCAGCGTGACATCCCTTGGCAGTGCGCTAGAAATGCAGTCTCTGGCACCAGCGTGGCAAGCACAAAGTCCTGAGTTCAATTTCCAGTTTCTCTCTCGCTCTGTCATTCTCTCCCTTTCTCGCTCTCTTGCTCTCTCTCTCTGTCTCTTGGGAGAGGGAGACGGGGAGACAGACAGATGGACAGACAGACAGACGGACAGACAGATTCTTCAGGCTTGGCCTCAGATCTTCTAGAAGAGACAGAGAGAGAGTTCACAGCTCTGAGTGATGGAGATAGCAATGACAAACCATGCCTGCTTTGAGCACTGACCCTGGACGCTAGGCCGTGGGCAAGCTCTGCCACATGGTGGCTGCAGCTAGCATCCACTGATGTCCACGTGCAGGCAACCCGAGCTCCTCACAGAATGGCTCTTTCCTGAGGGGCCCACAGTGGGAGCAAAGCAAGCAGCTCAGAAGCCACCCAGGACTAGAAGTCCTCAGGGGCATGCAGCGGGGGCTGCTGGTATAGTTCATTCCTTTGCCTCTTTTCTGGCGCTGCCCATCTAAACATGAGGCTGTGGATATTCAGCCTGCACCAGAGACACCTCCCAGGATCAAGCTTCTTCCTGGCCAAGGGTCACCCCCTGTCTTCTGCCTGCTTGTCCTCAGCGTACACAGACCAGCAGGAGACCAGCCCTCATCTCTGCCATTTCTCTCAAACACAAATACAGAAATGTTATCACCAGCCCCCCCCCATGTCACTGCCACCCTGTGGAGAAGAGTGGGTGCCAAGCACACCCACCTTCAGACTCTGCTCG
>PVJA010025598.1:0-30608 GCA_004027025.1 Myocastor coypus
GTTCTCTCTGTCTTTCTCTTGTCTGTGTCCGCCTGCCTGCCTGCCTGCCTGCCTGCCTGCCTGCCTGCCTGCCTGCCTGCCTGCCTGTCTGTCTCTGTCTCTGTCTTTTTGAGACAAAGCTTCATTATGAAGTTCAGGGTGATATTGAGCTTACTTTGTAGCCTACGCTAGTCTTGAACTCCCAACAGCCCTCCTGCCTCAGCCTCCTGAGTGCTGGGATTCCTGCCTGGCAGTGTAGGCGGGTTTCTACATCCACCATCACAGTGCAGATAGGAACATTTCTGTCACCATGGCAGGAAGGAACCTGCAGTGAGTTTGCAGTGGGACGGGCCCACACCCGGACTGCAGCTTTGGGAGAGACCTTGGGCCAGAACCACCCAGCTCAGCCCCCTGGACTCAGAAACTGTCAGAACATCATGTCTATGATAAATGCTGACAAAATTGCTTAGGCAGAAATAGCTAACTGATACAGACAATGCATGAATAGCCCTTCCACAATGTCTCAGACTAGAAGTTTTAAATTTCTAATTTTGTTAAAAATTTGGACCGTATGCATGTGGACAAAGGTGTCAGGGGTGGACTTTTTCTGTCTCGCAGACACCATCTACACAGTGAGCAAGTATCTCCCATCGTACATTCCATGAGCTTGTATTACTGTGTAGCCTGTCACCCGAAGTCAGGGACAGGGTTTCTGTCTATGGCATCAGGTTAATCAAATTTTGAAACAAACTGCAATTTGGATTTTCTGATTAAGGAAGTTCAGTCTGCACCTGTACCAGGCTCTTGATAAAGAGAAAGATTTCTGAGTCTCAAATCTCGACCTCAACTCTGCCCTTTCAACTCTCCATGCCTGGATTCGCAGTGCTCAGGAGGCTGAGTCAGGAGGATCACAAGTTCAAGGCCAGTCTGGGCTACACAGTGAGATCCTGTCTCAAAACACTGCGCAAGCCAAATCCCTGAAGCCCTTCCAGGCAATTCAGGTGTGCAATAGCCTTTGAATCTCCACTCAGCCTCTTGCTACAGGAAGTTAATTCCCTGCTCCAACCTCAGCTTTGCACTGGACAGGCCCCAGCCTGCTCGTGGACCTCCTGGGTTTTGATTTTCTTTGGCCTTTGGGGTCACCTCTTGGGCCCTACACATGTCCACTCTTGGCCCACCTTGTGGAGCTGAGACCTGGGAAGGGTCACGGTGTTTCTCCTGACAGGCGTCAGGTGGTTAACTGCTTTCTGGGTACATACCGCAGGACTCCAACCGTGGTCCCTGCATCCAAGAAAGGCTGACTCTGAGGGGCACATTCTGAGCTGACCCCTAGAATTCTCCACAGAACTAAGCTCATTCGGCCACAACAGAGCTACCGATTGCAGGCCACCAAGTGGCTCCACCCTCCATGGGTCGCCTCACCTGCGCCCTCCTTGCTGGTACCGCAAAAAATAAAATAAAATAAATTCATAAAACAGATGCAAGACACAAGTCCACATTTGTACAAGGGCGCAGGGTAAACTAATCTGAAAGGGCTCTGGACATGGCTGGGAGACACACAGAACAGCTGAAAAAGGATAAACGAGAGAAGGAGAATTCCGAAACACTAGGTGAGAACAGGGGAGAGAATCTGCAATACGGTGGGGCCGGGGAGTCTTGATTCAGGCAGGCACAGGCCTGAAAGGCCAAGGCCAAGCAGCCGTCTGTGCTGAAGATGTCCTGGCGCAGAACCCTTGTGAAACACACCATGAAGCACAGGCTCGAGCTGGCAGGGAGCCCCGGAGGAGACGCAAACTGAAAGCAGTCTAATAGGAGGGCTTCGGTTAAAAAATAAATAAATAAAAAGTAAAAAAATAAAAATAAAAATAAAAAATAAAATAAAAATTAAAAATTAGAAAAGGAGGGCCCGGCAGGATGGCTCAGTGGTCTAAAGCGCCTGCTTAGGAAAGCTTAGGCGGCTGCAGAGACCGCGGTTCGATCCTCGGCACCACATGCTGTGCCAGTCCTGACCTCAGGGTAGGCTGAGCCGGCCATACAAAAGTTCTGAAGCAAGAAAAAAAATTTTAAAAAGGGAGGGCTTCGGAAGGGCTCCTTTTCTGGTTTTTCACTCACTTTATGATTTTTTTTTTTTTTTTTTTTTGCGTTTCCAATCAGGAGCTATTGGCGCTTTCCAGCTATAGGTGAGGATCGAGCTCGTCCCGCAGAACTCGCACCTGTGCAGCCCATGACGTCACACTGCCCCCTCTCTCGCCCTCTCTCCAACCGCCCCTCCTCTTTCTGATTACAAAAGCTGTGCTTCCAGTTTTTCCCTCATTTCTCCTTCCTTTCCCTTCTTTCCTTCCCCCGCCCTTCTTCTCCTCTCCATCTGAGCATTTTCTTCCTGTTTCACAATACCTATTACACACTTTGGTCTTTACACTTTCAGTTTCTAGCCCCAGAGGAATAACGCGGCACTTGCACATGTGTGCCCAGTGCTTTTTCCATGAGTGTGGCCTCAAGGTGCATCCACTCACCTAGAAATGTCCCAGGTTCACCCTTCCTCATGGGAGCATAGGATTCCACTGTGCGCTAAATAACATCTTCTCTATCCAGGCACCAACTGATGGGCCTCTGAACTCATGCTCTGCAGGTGAAGCAATAGAAATGGCAAATGGACAGGTGAAAGATGCTCAACATCGCTCGTCACTTGCAAAATACAACTTAAAACAACACCGAGGTTCCGTTCACCCCAGAAAGGGGCTGTCATCAAGAAGCCAGCCAATCGCAGGTGAACTCCTTTGAACAATGGCTGATGTTCCCAGAGTCAAGATGCAAAGGCCCCCCATGCCACGAGGGTGCTGCCCAGGGGTGAATTCCTCACAAAGCAATGATGAAAATGTAAATTAACAAAGGACAGATGTGGGCTGTCCATGGACTGCCCTTTGCTGTCCTTTGTCCTAATATCACAACAAGAGAAACCATGTGATGCATGGCCTGGCCTACTGAGGTTGCGGTCGAGTCCTCGAGGGCTGTGGCTCAGCGGGCAAGCGATCTGCTTGCTGGGGCAGCCACAGTCTCAGCCCCAGGTCCCTGTCTGCCCTGACCCTCAGTCCCCACTTTGGTGGGGAGACAGTTCCTCTGCGTGGAACCTAAACAAGCTCCTCACACGGGTTAAACACTCATAAATGGTAGTGGTTTATTTGGCGCAAAGTGACAGCAGCAGCTTGTGGGCAGAGAGGCCTGGTCACCAGACTTCATATGTGGGTCGTCAGAGCAGTTTTCTCATTTCCTAGACACAGAAGTTGAACTTTGGGGCTGGGACAGCAGAGCCCACATCTGGGGACCCTACAAGGATGTCTCTACTGCCCACCCCATCATCTGTCCACCTTTTCTTTCTTAACATACCGTCTGTCCAGCACTCTGCTTGTTCTGGAACTGGACACATTCCTGCAAGACAGCTGTCAGCCTTCAGCAAGGAAGGGAACAGTCAGGCCACGATCCAAAGGGAGGCCCGGGAAGGTGACTGCCTCCAGAAAGGGGACTTGGGCAAAGGCGAGACACTGGATCCTAAGGGTCCCAGCCCAGAGGCCACGCCACATGGACTCCTCCTGCTTCCCATGGCAGCAGGGTGCTTTGCATTTATACTTGTGGACATCAGGGGGCTCTGTGAGCTTCAAAATCTGCCCACATCATTCCACACCCAAGGGGCTGGGAGGGACACACGCACCACGTGCTGAGTGGCAGCCACCTCTGTGGCTCCTAGCTGGGAAGCTCACATGGGTGCCCCTGGCTGGGCGATCTGGTCCTGTGGGTAGACAGGAGAGTGGGCCACCCGCCCTGTCCACCTGAGGTGAGCCCCTGCGGTGAGAGGGGACCTGCCCCATCACTGGCTCGGGCAGGGTGAGGATGAGGGTGGGCCACCTCCGTCCCCATGTTCAGGAGTGGAAATGTCTCCTGGAGGGGGCAGAGGGACTGGGAAGGTGAGCCTGCAAGGCTTGGAAGTCTCTTACTGCCAGGGCCAGAGTTGGTGGAGGGAACAGCAGTCAGGGTCACCCATCCCAGGAGCTGCAGAGCAGCCCCACAGGCACAGTGGGGCTTCCTGCTGGCCTGGATCCACCCTGAGGTCTCTGTGCACGGGTGCTCAGGTGGCTAAGGTGGATCCTTGACCGACCCGTTCTGTTCAGAGCGTGGGTGGCATCTGCGGGTGTGGCCAAGGCAGGCCGGCCCAGGGCACCTGTCCATGCCATCTCGGCACACGCACACCCTTCTTCCCACACGAGGTTTTCAAGCCTCCTTTGCTGATTAGGACCCAAATGCAGTAATGCACTAACACCTCTGTGCTCGGGGCAGGGGGCAACTGCCCCCCAGAGAGCATCCCCTCGGCTGTCTGTGCCCAGAGGCCACCTTCTTCAGTGCACCTGGCTGTCCCCTCGCACTCCACAGGCTAAGCCAGGCTTTCCTGCCTCACAGTTTTGCAATGGAGAGACTTTGGCCACCGTCGCAGGAGCACATCCCATGTGCAGTGTGAGATTCATTTTTTAATTGGGTCTTTTATTTAGGGGAGCTCTAATTTTTTTAAGTTCTTCATATGCTCTGCATGTTAGTTCTCTGTCCAAGACTCATAGCGATCCTCCTGGCTTAGCACCTCCAGTTCTGGGGTTACAGAAGAGCACCAGCACCCCTAGTCTTGGTGGTCATCACAGCGTACCTGGGGTTCCAGGGCCAGCACAGCATGTGGTACTGGGGATTGAGCCCAGGTCCTTGTGCTTGCCAGGCAGTTGCTTAGACTGCTGAGCTATCTCGTCAGCTAAGAAGACAATTTAGTTGCATCTGCAATGTTTATTTCCTTAAAAATAAAATAATCTTAAAATTTAAAAATGCTAATATTTATTGAATCTAGGAATGGATCATATGGTTCAATTTTTCTGTGTTGAAAATACTTTTAAAGAACATAGGGGCCAGCAAGATGACTCAGCAGTATAAAGCGCCTGCTTAGGAAAGCCTAGGCAACCGCAGGAACCAGTTTGATCCCCGGCACCACATGCTGCGCCAGCCCCACCCCCAGGTCAGGGTGAGCCAACCATAAAGAAAAAAAAAAAAAAAAAAATGAACAAAACATTGTTGTGATGTATTCAAAAAGGGATTAACAGCACTTCTGTTTCTCTTGGACACACACACACACACACACACACCCCTTCTACACAGGGCAATTCCTGTCTTTGCTCATTTCCTTTTCCTCCTATTAGGAAAATAATTTTCTCTGCACAGAGACTTCCTAGGAGTAATACTTCTTTCTGAAAATTCGAAGAGTTTTTTTTTATCAGCTTCATTATTTCAACACATTGTTCAAGTTAATTAACTTTTCAGATTTGATTACCCTTGTAGTAGCCAAAAATAAAAATTTAAAAAAAAAATTTAAAAAAGGTTTTTAAGTTCCAAGGAAAAAAAGGCTTTTAGGTGCCAACAGTATAAAAATGCATATTTGTTGCTGAAATTCTAACTGTGAAAATATTTATCTGTGTTATCCCATCAGCCCAGCACTGGACTCCTCACGTGTTTCGTAGATTTCTTTCGGTCACTTTGTGAAGCACAGCCGAATATCCGCAACCTGTTCACATTCCTGATCTTTTCTCCTTAACACCATGAGCATATGGTGTCACCACACGCTCTCCCCGGCAGGGCTCTGGGGAACCCTTGGCACTGTTCTTCTTTCATAGTTACTGGAAGCCACCCACACCCGCACGTCCTGTTTCTTCCGTGGTTAGGAAAGCAGGCAGACAAACATCTTGGTGTGAATCTTTGACCCCAGTGACATGATGTTTACTTTCTGGCCAGCTTCTTAGAACCAAGCTCCAGGGTGAAAGGACACAGGCACAGTTCGGAGTGTCCTGGCTTTCGGGTGAAAGCCGGAAGGGGGCCAAGCTCCCCAGCCAGGTCAGCAGGTGGGCCCGCCTTGGTCTTCTGGGAAGCAGGGTGAGAAACCCTCCCCTTCTGCAGGCCACTGAGAAGCATTTGTTGTCCTCAAAGTGTGTCACTTTTGGGCCAACCAGTGGCCTCTGCTTCCTTTCCTGAGGCTCTTTCATAATCTGCCACCCTCCCCCAGCCCCCAAAGGCCGGGGTCTTCTCCGGACCACAGACAGGACAGTTCAAAATGTTTGGCTCAGTTTCTTTTGATCATGACAGTCCTGGGGGCCCGCCAGGCATGGCTGTGCGGACGGGCAACACACAGCTTGGGGCTCTAGGTGATGCTGTCTTGATAACCCAGTCCTTTCATTGCTGGGCTCACCCCAGGCCTCTGGTGAGTTTTATTGGCTACCTACAGCCATCCCTTTATCTCTAGGGCTGCCTTTGCCCTAGAACAGTGAAGTTTGTCTTCCAGAGACAACACAACCTGGGGAACCCACAGTATTTGAGATCTGACATTTTTCAGGTAATGTGTGGTGACCCTGCCCTATGAGGAGGGTGTCCAGCCCTCACTCCCTCGAGCTGTCCAACTCTGGCTGGCCTGCTAAGCTCCAGCTTGGGTCCTTGCCTCAGCCTCCCTGCATTTGCTCCCTGTCTTCTTCCTCTCTCCAGGCCACCATAAAGCCTCCACTTGTCCTACGTCTGGGGCTCTGCCCCTAGGACCAGGTCAGTGGCCGAGCCTGTGCTCAGGGTGACATGCGGCCTGCACAGGTCTGGGAAGAAATGCTCACTGCACCGGAACAAGGGCCTCATACCTTCATCGCACGTGGGGGCGACGACCACGCCCACAGCCTGGTGAGTTTCCACTGTCCACGCACCAGGGGAGGATGCAGGCGTCCAAGTCAGGTTCATTTTCCTAGGAGGCCTGGAACCGGGAGCGAGGCCCCTCCTTAGGCGGGGCAGGCAGGTGCCTGAGGCCTCCTAGTCTCCCCACAGGCGCAGGATGGACTCTCCCAAGGGAGTGTGTGTCCGCGCTTTCTCCACTGCTGCTCACCATCTGGGGGCATCTCAGGGAAATTTTACTTTTTAGAGATTTTATTCCTCATTAAAACAAAAATGTCAGAGCCGCTGGGCTTGGAGCGCTCCTCTGCAAAAGGTGGAGGTGGGCGATCTAGCGCTCAGCGTCTGTGCGCCGCTGCATTGTCTTCCTGAGGCCGGAGCCTCCTTCAGCTGAGCTTCTAGATTACACGGGAAGCCAGGTCCTTGGGAGAGAGAGGCAGAAATGTGCGGCGGAGCAGCAGCAGGACTCAGCCCAGCAGGCGGGCTGGCAGGGCATGGCCAGCACCTAGCCTCTTTCCTGCTCCATATCTCCTCCCCAGGGCTGTCCCTACAGCCACTGGAACCTGATATAGAGCTCAGTGTGACACTCCGGCTGCTCCTGAGGAAGACACATGGATCCCAGCCAATAGCTTCCCACCGGCCCATTCAACGCCCCCTCTGTTCCAGCACTGTCAGTCTTGAAGGGTGTGTGTAGCCCGTCCCCCTCGTCCCCCTTGTCCCCCTCGTCCCCCTCCCCATCTTCTTCCTTCTCCACAGCACCACATGAGGCAGAAAGGGGGTCCCCGCAAGGCGCTGGCCCAGGAAGGAGTTGTCCCTTTCTCCCTTTCTCGTTTACTTACATCTGCAGCACGTGTGGCACCTATGCCACACATTGGAATTCTTGTGAAAGTTCTGAATATAGGATCTCACTATGAAGTTTGGGCTCATGTGATCTTCCTGGCTCAGCCTCACCAGTGCTGAGATCACAAGCGTGCATAGCATGTGGTACCAAGGATCGGACTCAGAACCTTGCACTTGCCAGGAAGGTGCTTATGCCTCTGAGCCGGCTCCTCATCTCAAACTCCCTTCTCTTCTCTCCCTCCCAAGTCCTTTCACTTCTTGACTCCCTCCCATCTGAGAACAATCTATCCCCCTTTGCCTCTTATCTACCTTATAGTTTGCTCTTTATCTGGATTGTGGGTTTCTCATCTGAGAGAAATCAGGCGATAGCTAAGTTTCTGCCTCTGGTATTCTTCACTTGACATTACGGCCTCCCAGGGCGTTGATTCTCCTAGGAATGACCTAAGTGCATTTTTTGTGGCAGAGTAGCGCGCTGTCATGTGTCAGCACCACGCTTTCTTTACCCATTCACCCGCTGATGGGCACACAGCTGCTTCCAAGTGTAGCTGATCATAACCACGCTGTTAGGAACATGCGTGTGTCTGGGTGGCTGCCTGGGCCACTGCAGGATGATGGCTTTCTCTTTGGAGGAGATACTCAGAAGAGGAATAGCTGGGCAGAACGAAATTTCTTGTTTTAATTTTCTGAGGAATCTTCATATTGATTTCCATAGTGTTTCCTTGGACAGAGGACCAATATCTATAACATACAAAGAACTTAAAACACCTAGGCCCCCTAAAGCCAAAGATCCAATCAAAAATGGGCAAGTGGTATGCGCAGATATTTCACAGAAGCAAAAATGGCCAGTAACTACACGAAGAAACACCCAACATCACTGGTTATTTGGGAAATGCAATGTAAAACAGCAGATTTCATCTCAACCCAGAAAGAATGGCTGTGACCAAGAAATCGAGTATTAAGAAGTGCTGGCGAGGCTGTGGGGAAGCGTGCTCTTCCGCCTTGCGGGTGGGAGTGCGAGCCAGTTCAGGGTTGCTTGCGGTCTTGAGCAGCCTGCCCCGGGATGACGTCGGCTGGAGTGCTGTGGGTCACGGAGCAGCCTGCAGAACTTCCACGCACGCACACTGCGTGCCACATCGCCCAGGCCCGCCTGCTGCATGAGAGAGATCTCAGTCACAGCTGGGCTAGACGGCCACTCTGCCACTGCTGTCCAGTCTGTCATTTTCTGTGAAGACCCTGCCCACCTGGCAGGCCAGCCCAGCCTTGTTATTGGTGATGTTCACCTCACTCTACAGAGGAAGTCCACACAGGAAGAGCGCTAGGGAGTGAGGCCATTTCTGGTCCCGCCATCCTCACCGTGTGACTCTAGTGGGGTGCTTCACCTCGGTGGGCTTCCATCTCTGTGGGGAAGCAGAGGTTGTTCTGAAAGTCTCTTTTCAAAGCACCAGGCCCCGCGTCCACCATCCCCACAGATGAATGTTCCCATGAGAGTGGAAACCAAAATCTTACAAGGAACCTAGTTCCTAAGGACAAAGTAAGCCCATTGGGGCATTGTTCCCCCAGCACTGGTATGTAAACGCAGGAGTGCTCTACCACTGAGTTTCAAACCCAGCCCTTTTTATTTTTTGAGACGGGTTTGTTACTAAAACTGAATTTGCAAGCCGGGCGTGGTGGCGCACGCCTGTAATCCCAGCACTTGGGAGGCTGAGGCAGGAGGATCAGTGCGAGTTCAAGACCAGCCTGGGCTACAAAAGTGAGCTCAAGGCCAGCCTGAACTGCACAGTGAGACCCTGTCTCAAAAAGACAAAAAAAAAAAAAAAACAAAAAAAAAACAAAAAAAAAAAACCCACCTAAAGCTGAATTTGCAATCTTCCTGTCTCAGCCTCCCTGAGAGCTGGGATTACGGGTGTGCGCAAGTCGTGTGGCACAGAAAGGTGTTATCTGCATCCACCGATGCCCTTGTCCTCCGCTTCCTGGGGATGGTGGTGTCCATTGCCCGCCCACCAGACTCCCCATTGTGTGCTGTTGACCCCTCGGAAGTCCTTGAGAACCTGCAGCCTGCAGCCAGGTCACAAGTGCACGCTCTGCCACCCAGTGGGTCTTTTGCACCCAAGGCCACAGGTTGGAGCTGCCAGAACACATCCCCAGGTCCTACTCACAGCGAGGCATTGTGCTTATGGTCCCTTGCTGCCGAATCTCCATAGTGAATGTGTCCTTTGCTCCTTGGGAGATCTGAGCAGGAGTCTAACCCACCCTGGAGTGTAAGAGAGTAGCTTGCAGGTGCATTGTGCCACCCGTGGCCAGGGTCTGCCCAGCGTGGCATGTGTGTGTGTGGCTGTGAGGGTCTGCTGAGGGCGTGTGTGCTTCTTCCTCTCACAAGCTTCAGAGATGCCTCTGATGGCAATTGCTTTGCAGTTCTGTGTGCAACCCAGGTGTGATCGATGGTTGGTGCTGGAGCCCGGGTCAGAGGTTCACATCCAGCAGGCAGGACGGTGACAGGCACAGCCCTGTACCCTGCTTCCTCCATCTCTGTGCAGTAAATGACCCCCGAATTAGCACTGCCCCGAGGCTTCCACGCCCCTCCTTTCTCAGCAGAGGAGGAAGAGTGGAGTGGCAGCGCCACCCCTTGGGCCTGAGTGTGGGCTCCAAGGAGCGTGGTGGGCTCCACTCATGCTTCGCATGGTGGCTAGGCACTGGGCTCAGCCAGCAGCCCACGGCTGGGTGGCACCACGCTGGGGGGGATCGAGTCACAGGAATGACATGGAGGAAATGTTGCCAGCCCCTGGAGTGACCATGACAGGGTGAGACCATAGCCTGCAAAGTCACAGGCCTCAAGAGGAGCTCTGTAGGGGTGACAAGGACATGGTGGCCTCCAGCCAAGACATCCACTGCAGGCCACACATCACTCGAGCTATGTTTCCAGCTTTACCCCACATAAATGCCTCAGCCTGTCCTGCACTGCCTGGGTCCTGTCTACGCTTCTAAAGTGAAATGTTACAGCTTGCTAGACAGGGTCCCCAAAGCAGGTAGGGAAATGAGATGTGTGTCTTCTGCCACAGCAAAGCCTCTCCCGATCCAGGTCTTCAGCAACAGGGAGGAAGAGGGATTCCCCAAGTCCTGCTCAGGACTTTACCTTTCAAAGCACTGAGAGCCACCGGCCAATCTGCTCCGTGCCAGGACACGCCCACCAGAACTGTGGCAAAGGAGTACCTTAGGACAGAGGCAGGAGGGGAGCAGCACCAGGGCAGAGGTGGCACTTGGCAGCTCTTCTCCTGAAAGGCTGCCGGGTGGGGAGGACACCAGAGCTCTGCTAGCAACCAGCCGCCTTCACAGCCTGCACAGCCTTCACAGACAGCAGAAGGAAGTCCCCTGCTGTGGCGCCTTCTGAGTGCCCGCTCCTGCAGTCTGCAGGGCGGGCTCCACTAGGATAAGTCAGCTAAACTGAGGAGACAGCTCAACTCCAGCAGCTACTGGAGCCCAAGCTGTCCAGGGTTAAGCTGCTGAACACGCGGGCCTCTGGAAAAGCACCCACAGGGCTCTGAAGTCAAGATGACACTGAGCCTGAGGCGCAGAGGACACAGGCTACCGACACACCCAATCCAGAGCAACAGCCGCCAGTCTTAGCAGCCAGACACTTCTCTTAATTGGTAGAATTTATTGTCTCTGTTCCAACTTTTGTGGGCTGCGGGCTTTGTATCCTTTTCCTGTACCCTCAAGTCTGTGGAATAAATACGAGCTGTTTGGAGGGGTTTTTTTTGTCTTTGCTCCGAGAAAGTTTTCACTTCTGAGACGGTTTCGACCTTCCCAGAGCCCTCGAATTACACTTGTCTCTTTTATTTAAGCTATTCACTGAACACTTGCTGGTGGAGCCTGGGGCTGAGCCAGGTAGGCTGCTGCAGACAGTATTTGTCTTTTCTGTCCAGTCAAATAAGCTGTCTGATGAGGAAACACAAGTCCCATTCAGGTTGTGGTGGTGCGTGTGTTAATCCCAACAATGAGGAAGGCTGAGGCAGGGGTGCGAAGGAGAGCCCATGCTGGAGGATGGGGCCGTTTCTCGAGCACCTATCCCAAAACCTAGTTCAGTGCGAAGGCCCTGGCTTCAATCCTAAGTAGTGAAAATAAAACAAAACAACCCCCCAACACTTGGATGTCAGAAGCATCGCTGAAGGAGTGCCTTCTACAGTCTGCAAATCAGGTTACCAGGTCACACCCACAGATGGGTAAGATGAGAGTCGGGGACCATATCCACCTCCTCCGCGACAGGGGCTGAGGACGGCCCTGCTCATGCTCGGTCTGCTGGGCCAGGTCATGCTGGGGATGGCCTCTGGTCGGCAGCCAAGGAAGACTCATCTGCCCGTCGTGTGGCGCTGGCCCTGTGAAGCTGCAGTCATGGAGGGCTCAGGGACACTTCATTCCAGGCTGCCCCAGAGGGCTTCTGAGTCAGGAAGGGGCGACCAGGCAGGGTGGCGATACCGCATGCAGCAGGTCCACTCCAGCTCAGCCTTGTGTGCTGGCCCCCACACTGTGGCCACCCTGAGCCCCAGAGTCCTTGGTCCCAGACAGCAGAGCCCCGCCTGGTGGGCTTTGTGCTGGTGAGGCACAGCAGGCAGGCGGCTGGCCTCCAGTGTCCGGGTCCACGCACATTTTGGCAGCCACCACAGCACCCACAGGGAGGCCGGGAACGGCGAGTGAGCACAGCCAACATGCTGGCCACGTGCAGTGTGCACACCCGCCCACCTGGACCCTCATGACTCTCCTTCCAACTGCACCCAGGGGGAGCAGGTGGCTCCCTGCCGGGTGTCCAGGCCACACTGAGTGGGACACCAGGCCCAGAGCCCCAGGCTTCACATTCGCCAGCTGCAGGACCCTTCTCTCAACAGCAGTATGATTAAACCCTTAATTAACATGCAGTTCACAGAAACCTTGAAAGCCTTTAGTGGACATGAAGGAATATTTTTAAGGGTTAAAATACATGCTGGAATAAAATTCCTTACTTACATCATTCAGAAATAACTGACAAATAATTTTAAAACATTCTTATTTCTTTAAACAGGGACTTACTATGTAGTTCTAGCTGGCTTTAAGTGTGCTGTGAAGCCCAAGCTGGCCTCAAACTCATGGCGATCCTCCTGCCTAAGCCCAGTGCTGGGGCCACAGGTGCATGCCACTACACCTGGTTTAAGCTTTAAATCTGGAAGCTAACCCAATTAAGGGAGCGTGAAGCCAGGCAATAGTCAGAAAGCAGGCACAATAATTCTAGCCAGTTCTAACTTAATATAGCATGCTGGGATTTTATGGATTGCTCTATACTTTGTAGGCTTACTAAAATACAACGCATGCACAAGGCTCCAGAGTTTACGAAAGCAGAAAACAGAAGGCACCGTCCCTGCCCAAAGCTAAGCACTGTCAACAAACTCACCCCAGTGTTTAGCTTCCCCTAAATGTCTGCGCATGTAAATGAGCATATGTGTGCGGCTGAGTCCTGTGGAGGCTTCAGACACCACTCCGTGAGCACGCATGTGCGTGCATGCGATGTCTGAAATACCCAGCGTGCTGTGTTTAAAGACATCTTGGAAACGCTCCACACAGCTCCGGATCGGTGAAGTGCCACAACCTCCTGCTCACGGCCCTTCCATGTGAGCACCCTGAGGCAGCTCTCTATGCAGGTGCTGAGGGGAGGTGCAGCGGGGTCCTGGCACAGTGCCGTGGTGCTGAGTGGTGTGGCCTCACTGGCTGTGCTGCCTGTTACTCAGTGGCTTCTCCAGGGCTGGCAGCTACCTCAGGCTTCTCAGCCTGCCTACTACTCTGCTCGCTCCGCGGAGCATCGCTGCCTCCCTTCCCAGGGGCCACAGGGGCCACAGGGGCCACAGGGCCCCCGGCAGCTCTCTCCCACACTCTGCTTTTTATCCGCCTCTAGAAGAAGTTGTCTCTACTGGTATCCTGCAAGGTCTTTCCTCCTGTTCTGTTATGTTGTAAATTCCAATGGGAATTAGTTATTTATTTCTCTATTTATTTAGAGACAGTCTCATTATGTAGTTCGGGGTGGCCTTGAAGTCACCACAGAGCCCCCACTGGCCTCAGACTCCTGGTGAGCCTCCTGCCTCCACCTCCGAGGGCTGATCTACACCTGCTGGTGCGGCGGAACTTCTCCAACACTCACCAACGTGGACAGCTAAACTCCCAGGTGTTTCTCACCCAGAGTTGATTTTTCCCTACCTAGTTTTGTTGTTTTCTTTCTTCCACGGATTACATTCAGCTAAGTCCAAGTCATAAGGTCCATCACAATGCCGATCAAAAGTACCTGAGAGAATTTCTAACAAATAAGGGCTTTCCAAAAGTCCCTATGTTACTAATTCACACAACAAAATTAGGAACACCTGACACCTAGCCCTGAAACTTTTCTCTAAATGTTTCCAAATGTTATTGTAAGCTTGTTCTGCTCCAGTGAGGATGCATGCAGGGGCCTTTAAGGTTTCTTCACCTCTAATTTGCACCGTCACTTTTATTTCACATCTGCAGTTTCCTGAAGAAACTGAATTATGTGGAACTTCCCACCTTCTGGGCTGACGTCTCGATGTGTTTCTTAATTAATGTTCAGTGGACTTTTGCATGTTTGTTTTTGGGAGTGCTGGGGTTTGACTGCAGGGCCTTTCTGCAGATCTCCATTTTAATTAATTAATTAAGACAGGGTCTTGCTAAACTGCTATGTAGGTCAGGCTGGGTGCAAACTTGCAAACTTCCTGCCTCAGTCTCCCAGTGTTGGATGACAGGTACGTATCCCCGTGACCAGCTAATTGCTAGTGCTTTTACAATAACTTTTTAGATATTAAAACTTGAGCACACGCAGATTCAATTTTGTTTGGGGCAATGATTCCCCACGGGTGGTATGGAGCTGCAGCTAGGCATGTGACGTCTACTTCTTCCTTTTATAATAATGCTAAAATTGAGCTAGATTCCAGACTAGGTCATCCAACGAAATGTTTCCAGTTATCTTTTCACCTAACAATTCCAGCATCCTACATTCATCATTCGCTGTGAAACCCGCTGCGCCCCCGGCATTAGGTCCTGAGCTCTACCTAAAGAGCCGTCCGTCCCTTCTCGGATCATCGCGGTCACCGAGACGCCAGGATAAGCAGCTCCTCTTTTCCACTAGGAATTGTTAAGACTGTTGAGTAGTGTCCTGGTAACTGCCAGAGCTGGCCACTACATAACAGATCGTACTCTCACGGCATCTTACCCTTCTTGTTCCACTCCATCATTCCCTCCGTCCCTTGAAGTGTCCTGCTCTGGCCCAGATCCCCCTTGAGGTGGCTGCCAGGCCCTCTGCTGCCACCTCATCTCATTGCCTGCTTGCTGGCGGACATGGACCTGTCCTTTCCCTCCCAAGTCAGTGGGGCAGCAGAGGTGCTAGAAGACGTGGCACCGCCACACTCAGGACAGACAGGTGCCCGTGCTTCCTGGCCCCATCCCCTGTGCCAACAACTATGCACCAGCTGGTCCATGTGAAGCCTCCACAGACACAGCTATGTCACTGCAAACACCCAGTAAAATTTATTCTAGAAAACAGTCAAAAGTACAACGTACATAACTTAGCAAGGATCCAATACGGACATAGATTTTTAAAAAAGAATATTTAGT
The DNA here is from genome assembly GCA_004027025.1 of Myocastor coypus. Lineage (NCBI taxonomy): Eukaryota > Metazoa > Chordata > Mammalia > Rodentia > Myocastoridae > Myocastor > Myocastor coypus. The sequence goes on from PVJA010025598.1 coordinate 15,178, forward strand.
ACCCACTGCATTTTCAAGAATTACATGTTTGGGACTTTCTTAATCTCTACAAAATTAAGGGTGCATACAGTGCATCCTAAGATAAAATTTAATTTACAAAGCATTTGACAAGTCTTCAAATAAAGGAACATCAGTACAAAAGTGAGTTTCACTGGGAATCACTGGGAATCTAGGCACACCCTTCTCCTGAGTCACCAGGCATCTCTGAGGCCAGAGTCCACATTTACTAAGTGAACCTAGAACCTTCCCTGAGGGCCTGGGACCGAGCTTCCCACACAGAACCCTTCACTGCAGAAAAAACTGCCACACACCCAGCAACTGACTTTTGATTTTTTTTTTTTTTTTAAACAGAGGTTATGAGCAGAATAGATATACTGGGGGAAGAAAGCTCCTGTGCAACAGAGGGACAGGAGGGGCGCCCCCAAGTGGGTTGTCCCCGAAGCTGATAAGTAAGAGTGTCACACACAGGGACAGAGACATCATCCTAGTGACCCAGACCACTTTTAGGTTGGACTGAGGCAGAGTGGAAAGCAAAGGCCATTGAGCACCGCACGCTGCCCTTGGGCACTGCGCAGACAGAGGGCTGCTCCTGGGGAAGTGCCTGTGCTGGGCTTCTGGAGAACGCGCCTTTTGTTGGCAGGAGCGGGGATGCTGAGGACGCAACTGCTGGTCCTGTGGCTGCTCATCGACGGTGGTAAGGTTTCACACTTCACTTCCAGAAAGACAGCAAATTCCTTTCCAGGTCATTTCAGGGCTGCAAAAACCCAAGCTGCGAGGCATTATCTGTTCTGGTTTGCGGGTTGTATTTATGAGCCCACCTTTTCCCCAGATAGGCAAGGCAGCACGACAGGAGGAAGGCGTCTCACCAAGGACAGTCCTGCTCCGTTTTCGCCTGTGCCAGGCTTCCACAGCAGCCTTCACCACAGTGAGAGTTTTCACAGTTTCAAGTCTGTCTTCATTTCAAAACTGCAAAGAGTGCTACATTTGATGGTAATTACTGTCAAATAGTTCAATCAACATGGTAGAACGTCTGGAATATAACTTCAAGCATGTCAATGATTTAATCAACACAGTACTCGATAAGAAACAAACCCAGTGCTAGCTCACTTCATATTTCAGTGGTAAAAATGCAATCCAGTTTTTTAGCACCCATATACAAGTGAAGTTTTAAGAAAACATATGACCCAGCTTCTAAAAGGTCAGTCTTTACCTCCCTGTGAGGGAGGAGAGGGAGGAAACTGGGGCCACTTACTGTACCACTGGCTACTGGATCAGATTGACCCTTAGTGGGACAAGAAAAGGAATCCATTTGTAGCTACAGATTTTCAGCGCTAGCATCCTATCTGCTAGAAATGCAGGGCTGTCTCACAGAAGGTGCCCAGGAGCTGTGCTGCTGCAGGACCAAAAGCCAGGAGACAGCACAGGGACACGTGGGCCCGCCTAGACTCCGCAGCCGGGGCACAGACCTGAGGGCGAGCAGAGCGGCTCCTGCCCGACCGCGACTACCCTCCAACCAGAAGCTCCTCACTCTGTTCCAGCAGTGAAGGGTTCCAAACGGCTGACACTTTTTCACATAAACGCACATTTGGGTTACCTGTATCAGTTACAAGACATGATAAACACACACAAAGAAAGTAAAATGTACCCTTCAAGGGGTAGCATAAGAAACCCAGAAATCATTTCTTTAAACTGGCAAAGCCTACTGCATACTGCAGTATGAAAAGTACTTGATTAACAGGGTTAGGTAAAAATGAAAACCAATCTTGGTTAAAAAAGTACAATTTTTCAGTGTAGCAGAGGGACAAGTAACCTTTTATTTAAAGTTACTGAATTTGGAGACTCTCCTCTATTTCAATTGTGTGCAGGAGATAGGAAACCCGTTCTTCTAGAAGGCACTGGCTGGTGTGTGTGTGAAGCTCCTCCCGAGGGCACCAGGCGCAAGGCACAGTGGGAGGCAGCCATCCACACTGGCCAGGTCATACGCTCCGGTTACGCAGAGGTGTGCTGTCTCCGGGCGCTGGGCTGGGAGTGTGGCTCAGTCCACAGAACTGCAGATCTCCTTCACCTTCTGGTTGAACTCCTCGGGCTGATCTGCATACACATAATGCCCAGCTCCGAGGATGGCCTGCCAGGGATAGGGCGGTGGTTTTTCAGTGCATTCACAAGGCACTGGGTTACACAAGCTGCCAGAGTCAACAGTGCTGCTCCTACCCGTAAATGAAACCCTAAGCTTCAAGAGTGGTGAGGCCAACAAACAGACGCTGCCAAGGGCTTCTAGCAAAGAGATCCAAGAATAAACAAAAACGACTGAATCTTACTGCCGCTTCAACATGCAAAAGCCCAGGCTCCAGTGACTGTTACGGAGCAGGGCCACAGAGCTGAGCAGAATGGGCTGAGCCCAGGGTCTGTCTGGCAGCCTCTGCCCAATGGGCAAGGGGCTTTGCTGGGACCTGTGTGCCTGTGGTGCAGGCCCCGCCCCACCTGCAGGCGCTCACTGAGGCTGCAGGACCTGAGATGAGTGGGGTGACTGGAGACCTCACTGGGGCATCACAGCAGGGGTCACCGCAGCACCCCACCACTGCACACTTACGATGGTCTTCACGTAGGACTGCGGCCGTAGGGACTGGATGCTGCTGCCGGAGTTGCCGTCGATGCAGGAGCGGGCCCCGAAGATGACGGTCACAGGCACGTCTGGGTGCAGCTTCCCGATGCGCAGGAGCATAGGCCTTTTTGCCCAGCCATAGGGGATGGTCATGTTCTTGAAGGCTGTCTCGCCACTTTGGGGGAAGAGGAAAAGCACCCTGTGACTGCTGGGAGGCGGCACCGCTGCGCCCCTTCCGAAGCGCACCCTGCTCGGCTGCTCTAGGGTCAGGGGAACCTCGGGAGACAAAAGGCACCCAGGGTGCGGCAGGCAGAGGAAATCTCAGCCTGTGTCAGGGAAGCGAGGCTGAGCACACCAGTTCGCTGGAAAAGCCCTCTTCTTCTAAACCAAAATACGCAATTGAGATTTTCTACTGTATGATTAAACTGCTTCAGTCCGGGCCAGGGAGATAGCTCAGTGGCATAAGTGCCTGCCTGGCAAGCACAAGGTCCTGAGCTCGATCTCTGGCACCAAAAACTAGCTTCACTGTTTTCGAGGAGAGTTAAGTGTGTTTGTCTAAGAAGGCACCTTTCATGAGTTTGGGGCATCAGCTCCGAATCCTTATCAGGTTGAACGCAGCTGGAAGCCTGAGCTCTCCGTGCCCAGGAGGGGCCACCCCAGTCACTCTTATAGGACAACGTGAGCCTCAGCACCAGAGAGGCAACAACTCAGGACTGCAGAGGTTCAGGCATCAGGAAATGGGTGGCAGCGCAGGGGGAGCCCTCCAGCAGGCCAGGAACAAGACTACAGGTGCAGCTAGGGGAAGGGGCAAGCCTCCACACCCAGGTCTCTGTCTGCAGTAGGCAGGGCTTCTGTGGCATGAGGTGTGGACCACGGCCTACACTTGCGTCACCCGACGTGTGTGGGAGCCAGCATCCAACCACGGCACTCCGCACAGTGCTCAGAACCAGCTCTGCAGTTACAACAGTGCAGTGCCAGCCCCAGGGCCTGGGCTGTCTGTGCCATCCTGCCGATCCTCCCAGGACCGCAGGGCCATACCGCCCCACTCAGCACCTGAGTTGGGGTGTGCAGCCATGCCTGGCCCTCCCTCTGCTCCCCCGCTCTGCCCCTCCCCTGTAGCTATGCAGCCTAGGCCCTCACTGCTGGGCAGCTTCGGTACAGGGAAGGTGCTGAGCCCACTTCTATGTGCTCATCGGAGCGCCTCCACTGTGGAGTTGGGACTGTGTGGGAAACCCGGCTCCATATGGGACTCCTCTCTGTCTCCCACTAGGGCCGCCTCCTAAGAGGTTCCCAAGGCCTCACCCATGACTACTTTAGGGGAAGAGTGTGCACCCTCCTCTCCCAGCCCCCTTAAAGCCCAGCACAGTGCTTCTCCCCATGGGCACTCTCAGTAGATGGGTAATTATGAAGATTTACATCCTGGGCTGCAGCGCGTGCCTGTAATCATAGCCAGTTGGGGGGCTGGGGCAGGAGTACAGGTTCAAGGCCACTGCAGGCGAATCAGTGAGCTCTTGTTTCAAAATAAACAATGAAAAAGGCTGGGGATATAGCACGTCTAGCATACATGGTACCACAAGGTTTTTAAAAAGCAGCATTAGACATCTGTCCTTGTAACTACTGCTGTGATTTGTGTCTAGTTGTTCCCTAAAGCCTCACGCAGTCATGGGGCAGCTTCTCGAGTTTGTGGTTAATTCACGCTCCGAGGCTGGGATTGTGGGTGTGAGGGCCGCACCAGCCCCAACAGCCTGAACAGTGCGGCTGCAGCTCTCCTCCTCCTTTCGGTTTTTGCTTTTTGCTGCCTTCTGCCGCCACGAACCGCTGCCCTCGGCCCTGTGCCCCTCTGCCTTGGAGCCAGCTGAGTATGGACTGAGGCCTTCTCTAATTGTGAGCTCAAATAAATCTTTCCTTCCTTAATTTTGGGTGTCAGGTATTTGGCCCAGCAATAAGAGAAAAGTGACTGAGACAACTACTGATAAAAGCCCAGGCTACTAACGTATTTTCAAAAAAGGAAGGTTTAAAGCAACGCGCAGCATGCTCGGCCCCAAGGCTCACCTGGGGGTCTGCACGTTGCAGTGGTAGATATACTCCGCCACGGTGTCGTCCTCAAACATCGAGGCGTACTTCCGCTTGAAGTCAGGCCTCAGACGCTGCACAAGACTCAGACCTGCTCGGCAGGGGACACAGACACAGCAGCTGTAGTGATGATAAATAGCCGGGGCCCTACCACTGAGGGCTAAGTGCAGGGCATGCGCCTGGTCGGTGCTCTGGGTGAGAACCCCCCCCACCACCACCAGAGCTGCTCTTTAGCTCCCCAAGGAACAGGGACACAGGAAGCAAAGAATGCTGTGGACTGACAGATGTGCATGAGGAGCTCAAAGGCACCAGGCAGCTTTCTAAGACTTACGTTTTAGGGCAACAGGGTCTGAACAGTGACTGGGGCAAGCTATCCTGGGGAGCAATGTGCTCACTTGTTTTCTCCCCAGATTACAGCAAATCAGCTTTCTACAAGAAGCCCATTAGAGCACACGCGAGCTTCTGCCTGAGACACCAGCGCTGTCAGAGGTCACCCTGTGGCCCCACACCCTGCCGCAAAGGGGACAGGGCCCAGCACCACTGTCCAGCAGGGCTCTGCTGCTGCACTGGCCCCACCCTCTGAAGATGTCACCGCTCCCCCGAGAGGTCCAGGGTGCTGAGGACATCCGTGTCACCTGCCAGCCCCAAGGCAGCCTCCTCCTGTCCGCCCTCCTCACTGTCTCCTGCTTGGTGCTGTGTCCAGGGGATGCAGCAGGACCCACTCGAGTCTCTGGGGGCTCTTAAGTAACTCTCCAAGGAGGTGCAGGCATGGGGAAGGGACAGAACCGGCCCCTTCTAGAGCCGTGACCCCCACCTGCACCCAGGTTCTGCTGTCCTGTCCACACCAGACCCCGGCTTCCCTGCACTATAGCAGGCAGCTGGCCTCCTGTGGCTGGTCGGAGCCCTGAGTGGTCAGTCACAGAGATCAGCACAGCTGGGGTGCACAGGTACACCAGGGGTCTACTGGGACTGCCATCCCGTGAGGAGCAGCAGAGGGAGGATTGTTTCTCTGCTCCCCTCCCTTCCAGACCCACATGCCGCTTTCTGAGGGGCTCGATGCCTTGGCAACAGCCCAGTTGCCATGAGGAAGGAGGTCAAAAGGACATAGCTGAGGCCTGGCCCACACTGGAGAGCTGGCCCCAAAAGCCACCATGGGAAGCACGAGTTCCAGGTGACAGCGGGCCTGTGGAAGTCCCCACTCAGGTCTCTGGGACCTGCCACTGGCCGCTCCTAGATGATAGGGTCAGAAGTCAAAGCTGAGGCTTGGGCTGTTGTCCTTGGCAGCCACAGGGGAAGAAATTTCCAAGGCCACAGACCGAGAGTTAGACTGAACACTGGCACCTCCAAATAGGATAAGGAAAATACTCGTATGCACATTTGTCGCAAGAGCGTCCCAGTACCTGTGGGAAAGGTGGCTTTCCTTCCCGCCACACTATCAGCATGCAGAAGGAAAATGTGCTGAGGCCTGTGACCTCCACAGGCTTCCAACTTGGTTGTCTACCATCACCCAGCCAGATGCTCTTGAAGGTCACCAGCAGTCACCTTGGGAGGACACCTGGCTCTGTGCTGTGGGCTTGGGCTGAGGTACGTGTCTCAAAGACGCTCTGCTCCGGGTTTTCCTAGAGCCTGCACGAGCGACACACCCCGCCCTCAGCACCTGATAACCTCTCTGCTGTGCTCACACTGCCCTTTGCGACAGCTGGCTTTGTTCACCTCTGTGCAAGGCCTGGTACTTATTAGATGAGGACAAGAAAAAGCAGGGGAACAGGGTGTTTTTCAAAACATTTTGGCTGGCAATGGTGATGGGCAAAGGTAGATGGTCAGCTGCTTGTGTTGGAGCAGCCTGTGCAATTTTCTCGACCCACTTAAGGTAGCTGTAGCCCCACTGTAGACCACGGGGAGCCTGTACCCCAGGTGCTGCCGGCACTCCTAGCATGTGGCGCTCACCGAAGGGGCCTGCGATCCTGAGGCCAGCCAGTGGGTTAAAAGGGGTCAGTGCTGCTCCCAAGGCTCGGATCCAAACTGGAATTGGTCTGTCCTGATCGGCAAGGTCCGGGCGCTCAGGAAAACCCCAGGGCTCCACTAAGATGAGGTGGCTGACCCTGTGGGGAAAGATCAGATGGAGGCTCACTGTAAATTCACCCTAAGACTGTAAGAAACGACCACGACTTTGTAGAGATAAGGAACTAGCATCTTAAGAAGTGGAGAATCATAAACAAAGCCCAGGGACAGCTGTAGTGGGTTACTTGGGGATTACGGAAACCTGGGATTCAAGGAGGCAGACAACAGCTTATTCTAATGGCTCCTTGGTTGTTGCCTCCTCACCTGCTTGGAATGCTTTCAATTAGCATTTGTATTAACCTAATACTAGGTAAATGGTAAAAGAGGTAGTGATCTCTAGTCTGTATTCACCAAAGCAGTTATGCACATTCCTTAGCCTGTCCTTGAGTACTCAACAAAAGTAAGACCCTTCTGTGGGTCGGGGCTCATTTCGAGAGAGACAGATCTCAGTGAGACCTCTGAGCTGAATTCATCGGGTCTTCTCGTCATTTCTTTTGGCACCGATACATTACGACACACAACACGACTTATCACATAAGGGTGGAGGGAACCGCCCTCGAAAGCACTGACAGTAAGGAGACTGCTCGACAGGTCGCGTCACGCTCACTCTGCACAGTCTCAGGACGTGGCAGCACTGCGCGCTGTGTGGTGCAGAGGTCTTCATGTTTGTACTACCCCACTGTGGATAAGAAAAAGGGTGGGGAGTGGAGTACAGAAGTGCTTCTGCAGAAAAGCTGTCTTCTGTCTAAGCCACACTCCAGCAGTTGACACAGTCCACCAGCCACTCAGGAAGAACCCTGGCCTGTGTATCACAAGATTCAAACTGTGGAAATGAGTGGCGATCAAGCACCATGCTCATAAAATAGCCTCGGATCCCGCCCATAATCTCCTCTCAATCAATCATTCTAAAGGGTGAGAGAAGTTGAGACTTAACATGGGTTCAGAAGAACTTTAGAGGCCCTTTCCACAAGCGCATGAGGTCTGTACCAACAGCTGAACACAGGCCTGTCAGTGGGTGAGGCTGGGTGCCAGTGAGATGGCGCCCCCTGCCAGCTGCGACTACAACCTCGGGACATGCGGCTCCCTGTCCTACCCAGGGTCTTTCCTTGCTGGCAAAAGCCTCACTCAACTGCATATACAATGGTCTCGTGCCACGAATACTTTTAATTTTCCCATCACGTGAATCTTGTTCTTGATGAAGAAAAGCCAGAACTGCAGTAGCGCCGCATCGTGCCTTGCACACCACAGATTCTACACATGGCACAAGGAGGGGGGGATCCCTGATATGATACAATGTTAGCCAACACCTCCAAAGTCCTTCTGCCAAGTTGTCCCTGAGACAGAGGTAAAGAAAGGGAGTGCGTGCTGGTGGTATCATTGCTTGTACTAAATTGATGGATTTTTTTTTGTAAACACATATAAGAATGAGCTACTAAAGAGAATTTTTTTTTTTTTTTTACTTTGCATTTTTCCAAACAGAAAGCCTCAGACCCCTCCCAGAGCACAGAGCTCTATGGCACAGGAGACCTCTGTGTGGTCTTTCCTCGCCCAAGGGCAAGAGGCTGAGACTGAGCATCCCTGGACACAATGCAAGGTGGCATAGAACCAGGGCGGAAGCCGTTTTCCCTTGCCAACATGCAACGGACGCAGCAAGCCACCAAGCTGGCTTCTCACCTGAGCACATCCCAGCGGCAGGGCAGCAAGGCTCACTGAGCCGCTCTCGCCATTCTAGCCCTGTGCTCCGGGTGCCACAGCACCAGGGAATCCCTATGCAGAGGACAACACAGGAGAGTTCTGTATGCCTGGTGCCAAAAAGGCTTACATGAATATATGTGCCAAGACTGTTCAGGAAAGAGACCGTAAAAGGGGTTTTCATTGCTTCTAATGACAAGGCCCACCCTCCGCCCCTTTGCTGAGGTGCAGGGAGGAACGCAGGTGGCATGCTGCAGCCAAGTAGGCATGCAGACCTGGCCTTTGTGAGGTTCTGTAGGCCCCAGCTAAAACCAGCACAAGAACAACCTGTCCCAGAACCAAGAGGTTCCAGGGAGCTCTAGGAACAAGGATGGAAAAGCAAAGAGCGCAGGAAGAACTCTGGTCCGTGCCCAAAGGTGGCATCCCACGGGGAAGTCAGCCCCAGACGTTTCCACACCACTGGGAGAAGCCCTGGGGCTATGCCCTCAGGACCTCCCCTCCCAGCCCCAGAAGGAGCCGCTCAGCCCCAGCCTGGGGAGTCGGAAGACAGACCCTGGCAGGCCCAGTCTCCAAAGCATTCAGTTCAAGTGACAGGAAACCTGCTCTCAGGACGCCAGCCTACTCTGCTGCCACTGGGGTGGGCCTCTTTAGTTCCAACTTTTTGTGATCCCTTTTCCCCAGCTTACAGCAAATGCCTGTAAGACACCGATAGTCTTGGTATGGGGTTCTGAGCAGCAGGAACCAGAGAGAAAGAAGTTCTGAGAAAAAACCAGGCGCACAGAGCTGGAAGAAAGCCAACGGTGCCCTTGGCTGCCCCTGCTCAGCTGCTCAGCCTTACAGCCCTTAAGGGCCTAGGCACTCCTCAGGGAGTCACCCTCTGCCTGTGAGCAGCACGGTGACCTCCAGGGGGCGTCTCGCGATGGGACATCAGCAGGAGACTGAGACGAGCCCCACTTGTCCTGGGAAGGACAGGGTGTATCACACTGAGGAGGTGGCAGCACCCCTACCCAGCCACTTGGGCACAGGCCAGGCACAGGACCTGTGAGATTCCTGTCACGCTGCCCGCAGCACCTCCCGCTGTCCAGCCCAGGGTCCAGCTGGGGCTGCTGTGGCCTCCAGCCTCCTTCCCCAACACCCCTACCCGAATGCTAAGCTTCATTCCCGTCTCCTGAAAGCAGAACCCAAACACCTACCGCCCAGGTCCAGGGGAGGGAGGGCAGCAGTGAGCACAGGGGCTGCTCCCCTGTTCACCACACCTCAGAGGCCTGCAGGGCAGAGATGCCCCAGAGGTCTGGTGTCCCGTGACAGCAGCCTCAGTGGTGTGCTTGGAGAGTCCCCAGGCGAGACCTCCCAGTGTGGGTCAGCACAGTGTGAACACGCACCTCTGTGAACAATGGCTGGGACAGCGGCAAATCCAAAGAACGCCACTGGGTTAAATTAACTTGTGTTCATGATTTCAGTTTTATGTAAACAAGTCCCGACAAATCAAACCATGCCGATTTTGTTTTCTCTCTCCATTCATATAAGACATAGGAGGAGATGCAGACGGGCTAAGAATACAGTAGTGTGTCCCTCAGGCTTTGTACAGTGTGGTATTCTGGTGGCAACCAGAGGAACTGAGACACACTACTCACTCTGAGCATCCTCCTGTCATCCGTTACTCCCAATTGGGAGCCCCCGTGCAGTTCTCGAGAGTTACCTCTCGTATTGGCTCCAACACTGGGAAGCCACTCGCTAAACTGCAGTCAGTGCAGGGAGGGTTCCTCCCCTGGATCAGACCCTCTGCGCTATGCCCTGGACCTGAGAAGCAGCCCCAAACTGAGAGTACCTCACACTGCAAAGGCCACACTTTTATCGTAGCCTGACATCATCAGCAGATGGCTATGCAGAGTCAGGTTGCCAAGACCCCGGGTTCAGTCACCAGAGTGCAGCCCACATGACAGGGGCCCGTGCTGCATCTCCAGAGAAAGCCCCAGACATGAACCTCACAGGACAGACTTGGTAAACCTGATTCAGAAAAACAGCTGAAGAGAGGCAGTGCTTGGGAGTGGCTCCATGGTCTCATGCCAGAACGCAGTGCCTTCTGGCTTCTCTCCCCACACCCAGCTAGGTGTTAGTCACTAACAGCAAGGCACAATGAATGGGGATCATCCGCCGAATGCCAACCAGGAGCAGATGACTGGAGTTTCTTTCAAAAGAATAGGCCTGCTAGCTGGCAAAACAACTGCTAACCGGTTCACAATGAGCTACAATCTCTCCAAAAAACCAGATAAGAATGTTGAGATTCTGAGTACATCACCGTGGAAAATGGCTGTGCCACAGGAGGGAGCCCTGGGAAGCCACGCTGCTGCATCCACCATGTGCTGAGTGCTATGTCTGTGACATGGTGCCACCAGGCTCAGGGGACCTGGGGCACAACCACCACCTGAGGCTTGCTCATGCTCAACAAAGCTTTCTTTAACAACAACAATAAAATAACATGAAAAACACTTTTAAAATCACTTATTTATTTATTTAATGCAGCTCAGGTTTGTAGCGATCCTCTTGTCTCAGCCTGCCATGCTGGGATCACAGGCATGCACCACTGTGCCCAGGGTTCTGGGGCTGGCATGGCATGCGGTACTGGGGATCAAACCCAGATCCTTGCGTCTGCCAGGCAGACACTTAGACCGCTTACCTATTTATCCAGTGGCAGTGTATCTTTCAGTGATATAAATAGCCTGCTGGGGCACATGTGCCATAGGTTCGCCACCACTAGCCTAGATCACCTGACCTCCTGGTTCCTAGAATAGCTTGCTATTATTTAGAAGGGGTAGGAAAAGCCTGGCAGTTATACTGTTTTATAACTCAAAGTTATATTGTTTTATGTCACACTATGTCTGAGTTATAATTTCAAATTGTTGATTAAATTTCATGTGACTCTAAACAAGTATACAATCCTTTATAAAACTTATCAATGTGTAGCAATTTAAAAGGAAAACCTGACACCATCATTTCAGCCAAGAAGCTGGCTACACTGGTTGTGGCCATCTGTCCAGAGGTCCTTGAGGAGAATGACTATCCTAGAAGGTGCAGCTGCTAACGGCCACCCAGCAGGAAAGCAGGTGATAGCTGTGCCACAGAGATTGCCCTCTCCCACCACCACCACCTACCTCAGCGGGTACTTTAGTGAGTAGGCGGCAGCCAAGAAGCCCCCCAGGTTGTGTCCAAGCAGAATCATCCTGTCCAGTCCCAGGGCACACCTCCACTCCTCGATGGATTCCACAAACTGATTCTCTGCTTCCTCCGCATCAGAGGCAAATCTGGGTCTACTGCTCCGTCCAAAGCCCAACAGGTCAAAAGCATAGATGGGCCTGTCAGCAGAAAGAGCTCCAAAATTCAGTGCCCACAGTCCAAGGCCTCCTCCGAAACCATGGAGGAGGATAAGTGGAGTCTTATTTGAAATATTCTGAGAGAACTTCAGTGTCCATATTTTATTTCCATTAGATATAAGAACAGGTTCTTTCTGGTAAATGCAAGGGACACCTAATAAAAACACAAAAGAGAAATTCTACTTAGCTTCACTACTTCTGAAGAAATTCTCAAAGCAACCAAAAATAATACTCTAAAAACCATAGTATCCATTCATATGATTTTAGCTTTTATTACATCAGCCCCTCAAAAAGGAGTCCATTACTTTACTGAATTAGGCAACTCTCAAAGACCATGCTCTCTATCTAAGCAGGAAAATCCATCTCGGACAAACCTCAAGCGCCTGTGGCCAAAGTCTTTTGTAAGCCATCACTGCTTGACGTCTTCCCGCTCTATGTATGAGGGAATTAGTACCTGGAGCTGGACTCAGTGGCCCCTGGACTCACCTGTTCAAGCCTCTAGCTTTGTATCCAGGAACAAAGAATATAGAATAATCGAGGCATGAAGTACTTTTTTTTTTTTTTTAAACAGTTGACACACTGCATATTGTCCTCACAACAGTGATACAGAGCACAGGGTGTGGGCATGGCACACCTTCCAATTGATATTGGTAAGGAAAGAAAAAAATTTAGAGTTCTTATATTAGGGAGACTATACAATATTTATACATGTAGGTCTGGCTTATTTCACTAATGAGTATATGTTCAATACACATCCATACATATATGAAGTCTTCCAGCTTATTATTCTTTATAGATGAGTAATATTCCATTGTATAAATATACCACATTTTCTTTAACCATTCTTCAAATGATGGGCATTTTGGTTGTTTCCAAGATTTGGCTATTACAAATTGAGCTGCTATAAACATAGGTGCACAGATATCGCTATGGTATGATGTTTTCAGTTCTTCTGGGAAAATTCCCAGTAGGGGGATAGCTAGATTGAATGGGATTTCCAGTTCTAGTTTTTTAAGGATCCTCCACACTGCTTTCCATAATGGTTGCACCAATCTGATGCATGAAGTACTGTAGACTGAAGGAATCATGAAACGCTGAAGGATTGATGGTATGCCTATTATATACAACTGAAATTGTAAGTCACTACAAAGCTTAGTAGAAAAAAAGGCAATAGATAAGGTAGGAACCAGTTGATATGAGGTACCAGGTAGCCCAAATTCAAGTCCAGCAATCACCCAGAAAATGCAAATAATCACAATTTCATAGATCAACAAGTCTTAAATTACATTAATGCCATTTGTCTCAATACACAGTACCCCAATTTACCCAAAGAGGCAAGGAAATTTGAAATTCTTTGTCATTAAAGTATCAACCTGTCATAGCTACCATTCTCACTGCTCAGACAAAACAACCGGCAGCCAAAGTTAAAGGAGGGAAAGGTTACTTAGCACAGTCTGGAGAGGTTTCAGTCTGTCACCAGCTGCCTCCAAGGCAGGCTGCCTTGACAGAGGGCCTCTGCAGAGAACAGTCCACGCCCTCCCACAGGATAGCAAAAGCAAGAGGGGACCCTCACGGTATCCTTCCACACTATCCTTCCAATATAAAAAAAAAAAAAAAAATCATTTTTGAATTGGAAGTGAATGTGAGATGGCTAATTACCCTTCCTGGGTACAAACCTAGCTACAGTCATGCAATCCTGAATCAGCACAGGTACAGACAAGAAGATTCTTTCATGGTGAGGATAAACACAGGGGTGGAGAGACAGCTATCTGTACATGCAAGCTAACCATGCGTAAGGGTGGCATTGCTCAACCCACACCTCAGAATGATTGCATCCACAGAACAAACCTGGGCGCTGAATACCACAGCTCAGAACCACACCCACGCATACCTGCGAGTGCCTTCAGAGAGGTTAAACTGCAGTGCATAACAGGAAATTTAAAAAGTCTCCACACCAACATAAATGTAGAATTAAAGAATCCTAAAATGCTAGATGCTAGTCCCAATGACTATTCTACTCCTTTATTTTACAGGTAAGGACATAGAGATCCTGGGGCCTGGTGGCAGCTCTGGGCCTAATCCAGGTTACCTGGTTCCAGTCTAGTACCTATTCTACTGCTCAAGGCCCCAAGATACCTAGAATCTGTGCTCAAAGTACAGAGTTTGTGGACACAATGTGTGTGTGCGTGTGTGTACACGCACCATCCTTGAGATCTTCTGAGGTCAAACTTATTGTTATAACAACATTAAAACTTTATTGTTAAAAAAAGATGTAACATTAAAAAGAACAATAAAAAAAAACCCTTTATTTTCCTTTCTGGTCTTAGTCTGTTGAGTGTACAGTGGAGTTTTCCAGAGATCATGAGATGAGTGATTACGCAAGACACGGAGAGTGGAGACAGGTACGACCACCCACCTGCCTTACATCAAGCCAGATGCTGAGATCTGTAACATGTAAACATGTCATTTCTCTCAGTACATTTTATTTAGAATATATATATATATATACATATATGTATATATATATATATATTTATAAACATTTTATTTAAAATAAATACTAGGTTAAAATAACTTGTAAATTATTAATACATTAATATATTTTCAGTTATTTGATTTTAATTTATAACATGAAAATACTGGTACCTATAGCCCATATGCGAAGTCCCTTATGGTCCCTCCTAATTTAAGACTGTAACAAAGCCCTGTCCACATTTTGCCACCTACCGAAGAAGTTCTTGTGGCAACAACTACCATGTCACAGAGCCTCATCTCCAGCTTCAGGACAAGGTGACCTATTGAATCTACTTTAACCGACAGTCCAGGTAAGTGAGGAGAAAGCCTTACATTTTAACATTTTCTCTTCAGCTTCTTTAAGGAGCAGTGGAGACGTTGGGCACCAGGTGGGAAGCCAACCCACTAGCCATCCTGACCTAGGGCACAAAAGACAAATGCAACAGGTCAGTCAAAACTTCCAACTGTTACGCACCAGGGTCCTAAGAAAAGCGGCAGAGGAAGCTGTCCATGTGATGTCAGCTGCAGGTGACAAAGGTGGCCCGCCACATGCAAAGCCTTGTGACAAGTGCTGGGACACAGACTCACATCACGTCAGCCTGTTTCTGCACATAGATGTCAAAGTTCACCTCGTCTTCAGCATCTGCATCCTAAGGAAAGGCTAAGAAATGAAGAGAAGGAGGCGAGCAGAAGGTGCTCCCCAGAGGACGCCCAGCAGGGCGGCGGTGCGTACATGATGCGAGACCCCAAGCAGGGCAGCTTCAATGGGGGCTTCCCCAAGCATGAGATACGCAGCCTAGGGGCTGAGAGAAGCGAGGCTTTATCAAAACTCTCAAGAAAAGAAGCTTCCAATGCAATAGGAAAGAGCACCACATGTCTAACCAAAGGGAGATGTCCGTGTACAGCCCGAGCTAGTTAGCTGCTGGGGAACAATAAAATGGCCTTTGGGTCCAGCAAAGGGCAGGCGCAGAGAGTGATACAGACAGCCAAGCACCAAGGCCAGGTCACAAGTCCGGCAGTGGCGGGGACAGCTCCGGGAGGACCAAGATTCCAGATCAGACTTAAGGGCTTGAACCAGGGCACTGGTGATAGCAACAGAGACAAGCAGATATGGTCAG